>OZ005740.1:328241518-328541872 GCA_963930735.1 Dioctria linearis | reverse complement strand
CAGAAACAGCTGGTGTTTAGGAAGTGTATAATATTGGGGATGGTGATTCTGAAGAGGCAAACTTGGTGAAAAATCGCAGCGACCCCGTACTTTTGGAAATGCAAACAAGGGATAATGTGTTTGAAAATGCAACTAGCGATATTTGAAATTTGAGATGGGGAAAAGTATCGCCTGCTTATATGAAACAAACGATTGACGAGGAATATAAAGAGCTCGAGAGATTAGAACAAAAATTCGGTGGCAAAAATTGCACAGATATATTTGAGCTATGAGAGATGATTTCTTTAATAGTTGAACAGAGCAATTTATATTCTCAGCAAAATAATCGCCATGAATTTCATTCAAATGAATTGAAAGTAAAAGCTTCTGTTGGTTTCCTTTTGCTTACTGGATATCTCCGCTTACCACAAGAGCAAATATATTGATCAATGTACGAGGACATTGCCGTTCCATTTGTTAGGTCATGTATGACGAGGAAAACTTCTATCAATATAAAGAGAAACTCCATCTTGCTAACAACATTGAAATCGACAGTGATGATAAATTGTTCAAAGTTAGGCCGTTTTTAAAAATTTTAAATACTAAATTTCAACAATTTGGAATCTATCACCATCTCTTACGAACAAATGATACCATACAGAGGACGGCATTCCGCCAAGATGTACATATATGCACGGAAAACCTGTAAAATTTTGATATAAATCTTGGACACTGGCTTCCTCAAGCGGTTGCATATATGCTTTTAATTTATATACTGGAAAATGCGGAAAAGATCATACTACAAATTTAGTGCTTGATGGAAATGTGATAATGAGCTTAGTGCTGTAAAAGATGCATTATATCATAAATTATACTTTGACAACATTATTACGTCTATACCGATGCTTATTACACTTAAAAATATTTGTTTTATTTTGCCACTGGAACTATAAGAGAAAATCGTTTGAAGTCTGGTTCCCTTCTACCTACGAAGGATTTCAAAAATAAATAGATATAGGAGGATATACAGGTATGAAAAATACAAGGATATATTGGCAGTTAGATGGAAGGATAGTGCAATAGTTACAGTAGAAATCAGCTTTGATACTATTGAACCTACAAAACTTGTATCAAGATATTCCAGAGAAAAAAAGGAAATTATATCTGTAAATCAACCAAAAGTTCTTACTGAATATAATAAATACATGGGAGGCGTAGATTTGGCAGACAATATGATATCGAACTACATAATTGGAATTCGTGGTAAAAAATGGTGGTGACCCATCTTTTCGAATGTCATTGATGTCGCTTTAGTAAATGCTTGGAAATTATATTGTGATGTCAATCCAAAAGATAAAAAGGTGGCTACGAACATTATCAAGAAATGCACTGTAAATACTAAATCTACTGGCAGATCTAGCAATTTCTTTGCAATTACTAGCTTTCCAGCTGGTACAAACCATTTCCATATCTCTGGAATAAAAAAAAAGGTATGCTGTAAGCCATTCAGAGACAATTTATTTTTCCAATATATGCAAAATACATTTACATAATGTGTGTGTTGAAAAATATCATAGCAAAGTAAAAAATTAAGTTAATTTTTTATCATTGATCATTTTTATTTTTTGTTGAATAAAATTTCATTCTCCTTCACTTATTTCTATATCTTGTTATTCTTTCGAAAAACTATTACCTTCCTGCTGATGATGCGTAAACGCAACACCTTGTTATTTACAAATGGCCTGCAAAAACCGTACATTAAATTTATTTTCAAAAAATTTAGAGTTTCGTTAATCGCCTATCCAAAAATCATGAAATTTGACTCACTATTTGCATATGTGGCAGGCAGGTAATGGGTTAAACGCAAAATTCAAAGGAGACAATGTTTAACTTCCCATTTGTATTTATTCGTAACATATTTTGCATGTAGTCATTATTGTGAAAATGGAGGCATTTTGCAACTTCATTTTCAATATTTAATTATCATAATATTGATTTGATGGACATATTTAAGGACCCCTCTCCCAATTGCGGCAACGACTTCTTTTGTCCAGACTTTCACCAAATGAAACTCATAGCGCCACCTATCGGAAATAGCTCTTCTGTCCAGAGTTTAACAAAATGACACTCATCCCGCCACCTACCGGAAGGAGCTCTTCTGTCCAGACTTTAACCAAATCGAAATCATCGCGCCACCTGAAAGGGCAGAACAGCATCTGCCGGTCCAGATAGTATATCAATATAAATCAAAATTATGCACCAAAGCAGCATGTGAATAAACAAGAACTTGTCATAAAAGAATAAATAAGCTCATATTTTTCTCACGGTTTGCCATTAGTCACCGTACAATACGCGTTTACATGGGATTTACACGATGTGTTGTAATGATAACATTTAATGACAATTTTTTTCGTCATTTTTTAATTACCGAAATAATGACAGACATAAATAATGACGAAAATGCCTCCCATGTAAATCTGTCGTAATATTTACGAAATGAATCGCTGTCAAACTAAAGAGAATTTGACTACCTTGATGTTTTCTTTTTCTTCATCTGAGTATCTTGCTCGACTCAAGTAAGTCCCTATAAAGGGATGCAACAACAAATCATCGATTCTATCCTGGACGACAACAAATGGCAGAAAGTCTTACTTTGGGTAGATGAGAATAGAAGTTTTTTGTCATTATGTAGATGGAGCACGTATTTTGTGGTAGATTTGCGGAAGCAAGATAATATGACCATTTCCTAGGTTTTTTTTCGTTGACGGTGATAAAAAACCTTTATGATTTATCAGCTGTAAAATTTGTGTGATATTATGTGATATTGTGTATATTATTCTAAACACCAACGTCACGCAAGACCACTAAAACTTTTATGCTAGAAATCTGTAAATACTAAATGGTGATGGAACCATTTTGAGTTTAATTAAAATAACAATTCGCAGCCATTCTTAAAACCGTTTGTGATTTTTGCATTAAATCGGATATGATAATGATGATGGCTTCAGACCAAATTGGGGGTCTTTCCCTTTTTCATGGAATCCGTTATATTCAAACTGTACAAACAGTTCTTTGACACTTACTTTAAAACAGAAGGATACATGGTGTAGTAAATTGTAGTAATAAATCACAGATCATAAAAATAAAAGCGCTTAAAGAGACTTGGGCAGTTTTTCGTTTGGTTAGAGCGTTTCCAGAAATTTAGAAATTAAAAATTAAAATTATTCGATAATGAGAATTATTTGGGATTCGACCAACTTTGTCTAGTAATTCGTTCAACTTATCCAGAAATCTTTTATGGGTTTCGGTGAAGAAATCAAGCAATTTAAACGTAAAAAAAAAATCTGTTAATTTTGGTTGTCCGGTATTTCGGGAGTTTTCTGTAAGATTAGATAAACAGACTACAAATAGTTAGTAACAGCCTAACAGAGTTTAGTTCATGTACAACAAAATTTGATACATAACTATTATATTATATGTAATAGTTATGAAGAAAGCTCTACTTTGAGTAGATTGATTGAATTTCAATGTATCAAATTAATTATTCGTTCAAGGACGAAATATTTACATACAGAATAAGCTGTGAGATATTGTTCACAAATCGAAAATGACAAGTTAACACGACTTTTATATTAAAATTGGGAACAGTTGGGGTATATCCCTACAAATATACATCTATATCTGTATAGGACAATTAACGAGAGAGAACAGATATAGATCCATTGGAATATTTCATTGAAACGTAATGAGATTTCAACAATTTCGCATGACATCGATGATAACCACACATTCGTGACTATGGCTTTAATTAAAAACAGAATTAAATACAAATTCGTTTATTTCTGAAAAGCAAACATGTTTTTAGATATGTATCGACCTAACCGGTACCTACATACCTTTATAAGCATTTTTTGTTTCATATAAAAATGATGTTTTTTTCATTAGATAATAACTCAAAATGAATAATTTTAAAATTTTCCGCTTTCCATGGACTTTCTATGGACTTGTATTACCATCGCTGTATTTATAAAGCCGGCAGATGTTATTCAATATAAAAAAAAAACAATTCAAGGCAGAGGTCACGTATTTTGATTTAAAAAATTTGTTTTTGCTGTAATATGGAAAAATACGTATACCGCAGGAAAATTATTATTAAATCCAAGCGTATTATGTAGAAGTTTTTCTTTTACATTGGTGGGTACCTACCCACTTCGTCAAGTCAATATTAATCGTGAAGCAGAAAATATATTTATGTAAAATGTAATATTTGCGAGTTTTAACGAAGAAATTGGCTTTTTCAAGAGAATAAACTTATTATTTCAAGCAGAAAAACAGTCTACTCAATATGGGTTCCAGTTATTACTAGATACCTATCTATTTTGGATTAATTAAAAGTTGAACCTTCCTAATATCTATAAATCTACTTCTATTAAACTATAGACATGCAGCATTACTAATTATCATTTACTTAAGTGACGATTAGACGCTAATTAATGATTATATACATTAATACATAACGCCAATCTTTATGATTGCATTTCCCTGTGCTATTATCAAACTGACTTTTTGAACCCTTGACAGTTCAACCCTTCTGTTCATGATATGGTCGGGTCTGGTCTGGTCCATTTTAGACTCAGAATAAAAAAACATTGTTTTTTTCATAGAAATACTTTGTGCGTAGTCATAAAATTTCCTAATACCCTTAATTTAACATCTTTTCGAAGATTTAGTGTCAATGAATTATTTATAGAGATGTGTGTGTGAAAAAAACCAAAACATTTAAATTTCTACATGAAATTCTCTGGCAATATTATCATTATTTTTTCATATCTATTTTATACGTAATCTAGTTTTTTTTTTCTTTAGTAAAAATTCAATGGCAACATGAATGGTTGATATTTTCGTCAGAGAAGCAATCATGAATGTAAAATAACGAAATATTGTTGGTAATATAGAATCAATCTAAAGAGACCAGTAAAATTGGTAGGTATATGTACATGTAACTGAAATGGAATTATGTATATGGGTGTATGTCGATATTTTGTTATCCGCTGTCGTGACTCAATTAAACATGTAATACACAAGAGAATTGTGGAAAGCCAAGAATGATCCAGTGTTTAGAGCAAGAGTATCCATCAACCGTTTTGGATTATAGGTCGAAATATAAGATTTGGCAACCAGCGAATTCTTGGCGAGCGAAATACAAAGCGGATCCCATAGGTTAGGTTAGAGTGGCGACCATAGTTAAAAATATGCGATCAGGCACACTTAGACCATCGATGGTACATTGGAATGACACCTTATTGAGACCCTACCTGGAAAATATTTCTCTAATTTAGGTGCGTTGAAGCTAGCCACAAGAGTTGACGAACCTCAAGAGATCCCCCAACTCCTTGTCTGCTACACGGATTCGTAGATAAAGTAGCAGTACCTATAAAGCGTATTTCATCTACGTTTATCAAGGTTAAGGAATTCACACACCAGATGCTGAACGCTCTCAACCACTTCCTTGTCCATACAGCTTCTACAGAAGTCATTGTATTAAGCTTGCATGTTTGGTCTACATGTGTCTCAAAGAGGCGGTGTTCCGTGATAACTGGCAATAAGATTCTATATATGATTAAGGTTCATCTTTACCAGAGTTTTTGTCCTCGTAGGACATACTCGTAACTTGGGCCATAGCTGTCTTGAAATCGTGCATGTGGTTAGTTCTCGCCATCTGCGATTAGCCAGCTTAGAGGCCTGTAATTTTAGAATTCTCTTCGTTGATTTTGTGGCTCTACCTATGGATTCCTCCGTTTGGCATATATTTATAGCGGAACCCTTTCTGGCCAGAGCATCAGCTGTTTCGTTTCCTGGTACGTCATTGTGGACAGACACCCAGCAGAGAATAACTGTGGTTAGTACCAAGATTCTTGAGTTCCCTGCGACACTGTTGAATTGGGCGTGATCTAATGGGGCTTTTGTCCAGAGCATTGATTGATAACTCGACCACTAGGAACATTATTAGTTGCTTCCAGCAGCCATGTCTGCTTTGCTGATAGCTAGAACTATCGCTTGGAGCATACCATAGTAGTCCGGAAAGCAGCACGGTTCAGGTATTTGAAGGAGTGTGTATATATACCGACTCCCACTCCCATTCCTTTCTCGAACCATCTGCAAAGATACATATATCATAGACATTTGCCACGCCATTATCTTCCTACTCCATTCTATGAGGAATGCTATTTGAAGAAGCTTTTTTAAAGTGTAACGTAGGGACAGTGTAATAATTATCTCCCCGTATACAGTTCTCAAGATAGGTCAATCCACCAAAAACTGATCTATTCCTCTTCACTATGAAAAGGAATATTCCCAGTGTAAACCTGCCCTCGATTGGCTCCACGCGTTTGGAGTTAAAGGACAGGGTGAAATACCTAGGTATTACATTAGACAAAAAGTTAAACTGGAAGCCACACCTTGAAGACAGAGCGAACAATCCTCTTAGAGTTTTCGCAATGTGCTGCAGAGCGGTAGGGAAGAAGTGGCGACTCAAATCGCGGATGATCCTATGGATATATACTAGCATCATTCGACCCATGTTAACCTACGGTTCGGTAATACGGTGGAAAGCAATGGATAATCGCTAAATATTGGAGAAGATACAAAGACTGTGCCTTCTCAGCGCAAGCGGCTCTTTTAAGTCAACTAGCGCTCGGGCTCTGGAGGTTATAGTCAATATACACCCAGTGCAAATACATATTAAGCAGAGAGCCTCAACTACAGGGCTAAGATTGCATATTAACCATAGCTGGCTTCATACGGGAACAAGAGTTCCACATGAATCCATTTATGAGTTTGTGCAGTCTATTGCACCCGGGATCGACAGGGACAGCGACCAACTCCTAGAGATCATACTGGAAAGCAATTTTGAATCTAAAATTCCATCCAGGGCAGAATGGAAATTACTTTCCGTGCTTCAACCATTAAAAAACCCAATTATAATATACATTGATGGCTCTAAGTCACCGGAGCGGGAGTTTTCTATGAAGAGCCTTAAATTGAGCTAAGGCCACTCTTGAAGCAAGAAGGCACCTCCTTAACTCGGGCACTGAGAATAAGGAGATAGCCATCTGCCCAACAAGCCAAGCAGCTGTCAAAGCTTTGTCTAAACCCATCATAACCTCCAAACTATTGATGGAGTGCAAAACTATCCTGAAATTCCTTTCTCGGAATAACAGAGTGATAGAGCAGTGGGTGCCGGGCGGGTCTAGGAAAATTTAGCACCCGCAATTCACCGCCAGCAATTTACCGCCAGCAATTAATTGCTAGCAGTTTACCGCCGCTTCAGTTATCCCGTAAACAATTTATAGCCTACAATTGATCGTTAGCATATTTTATCGCTTGGCCCTACATATAATTGATATATAGTAAATAATAATATAATTTAATGAATACCTTGCAACTAAGGTTTGTTTATACGTGTTATTTAAGAATTAAGATTATTTATTTACGAAAACGAATCAAGAGTTTTTCCCATTTAATCTCTTCAGAGCAAAAACGAACCACGTGTGTTCAAATATCATAGGATTACAGTAACAAATTTCGAACCAATTCGCTCAATATTTCAGAAAAACCTGTTTCCACAAAAACGCGGGAACATTTATATACGATAATATTGTTAATTATCTGAGAGGTATAGCGCATAATCTATCTTATTAATAATTGAATACATTTCACATGTTTGGTCTTTATTCGTAAAGGTTTTAAAGATTTTTTCCTACCTTATTATTAGGTTACCTTTTTCTATACCTAGGATATACTTGCATTTTTAGCTGCACTTAATTCCTAAATAACACATACCGATAAACCTTAGTTGCAAGTTATTTATTAAATTATATTATTATTTACTATATATAAATTATATGTATGGCCAGGCGATAAAATATGCTAGCGATCAATTGTACGCGGTAAACTGCTAGCGACTAATTGCTGGCGGTGAATTGCTGGCGATCAATTGCGGGCGATAAATTTTCCACACCCCGGTGCCGGGCACAGCAACATCAGCGGAAATGAAAGGGCGGACGAGCTTGCTCGTCTTGATGCAGCCTCGGAGGAACCAGCCTCTATAGTCGGGATTGCACCAAAACACCTTGTCTCAATCATTTTAAGCTGGGCTGACCGCCAACACAGTCACCTTTGGTTAGAACATCCCTCAGGTAGAACAACAAAAGGAACTGTAGAGTAAACCAAACCCAAATCAAACGAATAAGCTCCTAGGACTTAACAAGTCAACCTTGAGAACTCTGGTGTCCATTTTCACTGGGCACTTCTCTCCCATGGACCACCTTCAGAGGATGAGACTTGTAGATGATCCTACATGCTGGGGTTGGGAGAGGAGTCCGAAACAGTGACACACTTTCTCTGTCACTGCCCGGCACTCTCTGGAATACGTTACAGAATGAATTCTTGGCTCACACCTCCTGGATGAGTTACACGATGCCGGCAAGGAGGGCTGGGGCCAATACTGAAATTTATAGGAGCATCCGGTTGGGACCTATGAGCAACGGCTCATGGGTCTGGAGGGTGAACAACGGGCCTTGACTTGGATTACGTTCGGGGGATCCCTCTTGGTCCCAAACTTTTGTTTCAATCAATGTTGGAGCTTATTTGGACTACCCTGTATGTACCATTATTCTAAAAGTTCCTTAATGTGTACTAAGGATTTTTTCAAGTTTTGCTCAGAAAGTGGAATGCCCTGATTTTAAAAACTGAACGAGGCGGTTGTCTTCTATCTCTTGTATTTATAATTTGATTTAGAAATGTTAAAGATAAAAGTTCTTATAAATTCTTCTATTCCTTATATCGCACGATTAAACTTTGCATTATTAACTATTTCAATTTTGAAAAAAAAATGTCATCAATACTCGTTTATTAAGTTTAAGAAAGCCAATTCATTTTAATGTACGACCATACTCTGTACCTATTGAACCCTTTTTACCTTATTGGCACCTTTTTTTTCACCAATATCTAACAAAAAAATTCAGGGATAGGTAATTTTCTTTTGTTACTTTGTTTTTAAATCCATTTGCCTGGGTATTTTATAATAAATCATTTTATTCCAAAAACAGGCATAATAAATAGCAATTGTGCGTCTATATATAGTAAAATTTAACTTCAGATGTAGTGGAATGATATTTACTGGCAAAACTTAAAGCTAATAATAGTAGACCGCATATTTGAGGACAAAAATGACTATGCTAGAACTACGCACCGACCCACTGGTGACACCAAAGAATTTTGCTTCTGCGAACGTATTAAGTACATATTACGTATTAAAGGTTCCATGGAATCATGGCGCAATTCGATGTAAAAATAATTTTAGGAATTAGCTATCAGTGGATTCCTCGGCCTCCACAAAATATTGTAGATTCAATTTTGAAAAAAATATTCATCTGGCTTCCCACCCCACGGGAGAGTTAAGGCAAATGCTGAATGAAAAATCCCATACAATATTGTGTCTGTAAAAATAAGTAAAGTATATTGGTTTTCATAAGAAAATATTGAATCCATAACTCTGATTAATTGAGCTTCTTAAATAAACATACATCCTTTTTCTTATGGTTTTATATCGTAGGGTACGACCTACATATCAAATATACATACATATATAGCCGTCAATTTATATCTGGCATCAATCATTTCCTTGACTAAGCCTTGAAATCTTGAAGGGCACATGCAGATGAATCTATGTTATGTCTTAACATATGTGTTTGTGTATGGATGTGTTCAAAATTAATATATTGAAATTAATGTTTATCGTTGATCTCTTTAATTTCAATATAATCAGGGGTAGATGCATGGGGTAACCATAATTTATTGTGCGGTGGACAGCATATTCGAATAAAATACAGGAGATATCGCGTCAAATGAGAAATCTTATGGGAACAAAAGTTCATAAATCAAAAATGTAATATGGATGCTTTGTAATAATCAATAATATGGATTTTCCGCGTGGTGTACTGTGTTCATCAGACATAGCATTTATTTTATGACCGGATAATGATCCTCATTAATATTTGATTTATTGTCCTTATCAATTTCCGCCATAATGTATGTACATAGATTAACCAAAATGACTTAAGAATATGTTTTGAAATATTTAGTTTTTTTACAATAATTGGGAAAAGTACTTTTACATAGTTTAAAAGACCAAAGATTTGTGTAAAAGTCTAAAATGTAGGTATAAGATTTCTTCAACAAATCAAATAACAATGACACTCCATGCGCTTGGCTGGGATTGGAAAAAGTGAAATCCACAAGTTTATGGGAGACCATTAAAATTTTCCTGACTCAGGATACTAATTTGCTGCATATGTTGCCCAGATTTTGCCCTTTATGGCTCCGACATAAGTCATACGATTCTCTAAAAAGGATCACACACCGGCATGAAATTATTATATACCTTGCCTTTTTACTTAACGGCGTAGGTCATCACATTTATTTCTTTTATTTACATGACGTGAAACGAATAATATCTCGTTTTGCAATCCATGTACTTTTCAAACGTGTTGCATGAGGATAATCTGTCAAAAGAGCTTTATGCAGATAAAAGTTTTTCATATCTTTGCTTTCTGAAATGGAAATTATTCTCTGGATTATCCTCATGTCGTTCGTTTAACCATTTAAATGCATATGCCTCGCTAAGATATGTGCGGAATGCGACTGTACATATAAAGCGAGTTCATTTCGTTAATTGACAAAAGTTTGAGCATAATGTAATTAGCGAAGAAATTTGAATATTTTTAATTTCTTTGTTTTGTGTTATATATATAAATTTATGGTGAGAGTATTTATATTTTGAAGTGATTTAAATACAAATTTATAAATTAGGTTAAGTACTGTAACAGGAAAAAAATTATAGGTTTTTTTGTCATTTCGATTTTCATTTATTTATCATTTAAACATTAGAAGATATCTCTCTCATTAAATTGCATTGAATTTGAAAACGAATATATTTGCTTCTGGATAGTAGACCCCTAAGAGGGAATATTGACAGAATTGCGTTTGGCTAAGTGAATTTAAGGCTTCGAAGAAAGTTGCCCTATCGGAGATTTGAATTCTAGATCTCTTACTACTGTACGGATCGAAAACGACCCTGTACCGCCTCAAAATATTCATTCTGGAAACGAGTCCAAGAAATCATTTAAGTAGATATGCTTCGGGGTTTAATCTTACTGGTCACGTTGAATTTTACTATCTTCTTTAAAAATACCATAGTTCCAGTGATTTCTGGAGCGATTATCTGCTCACAATTAGCTTGAGAGTCTGGAGAAGAGAACGGTAAAAAATGTTCCTTCACTTGCCTCATACCGGAAACGATACATCAGAGGAGATCCAATTGCCTGTTTTTCCATTTTTGCAGTTCACTCTAACCAGTGTACGGACTGTCGGGTCCTGTTTTTAGCTTTTTCATTACCGTGCAGCCCTTCGTACCCAGGAACCCAAAGCAACATTACTTTGTTGGCCTTAGACAGTAGCTGGAGTTCTATGTGGCAGCTCTGAAATAGTTTCGACGCAAAGTCAAAGCCAAGAGTAGAGCTTGGTTGTCTAAGCAAATTTAGATGTTGGAGTTCTTCTAGCCCATACCTGAGCTCCAATCTCTATAGCATAGAATTCCGCCTGAATAAATGTGACCCAGCAAGCGAATTGCTGAGTTCCACATCTGAACCCACCACACCTTTTTTTCTATCCTTCTTAAATCCGTCAGTATACCAGACATGAATCTATTGCGGGAACTGGAGTCCTCTGTCTAATATCTAATATTACTTTCAGAAAAATGAAACTGACGTTGATTTGCTGATCAGAAGCTTTCAACTTAATACTGAAGGCCGTGGCTGTTTTTATTCTAATCTATACATAACCCTTAATTTTGTTAATACTAGCGTTCTCTCGCTGTTTTCCATCTCTTAATATTACTTCTTTTAAGCGATTCTGAGATATGCTGTTCGAACTATAGTTGTGCTTCTCTGAGACCTTCAAATCTTCGGCTGCATAATCATAGTGACATCGCTCATGGATCTTTCTCCGAATATAACTATTTGAATATATTTCGAGAGATAATATTTTAATCAGATTTTATAATGATGTGGTCAAACTATGGCGTTCCAGCAATTTTCGTCCCACTTGTATGCCACAAGAAAGTAACCATGTAAATTTCAAAAGCATATTTATCCGCGTATCCTATATAAAATGTGGCAACATATAAAATACTTAAGTTCATCTCAAGCTACTAAATACATTTCATAGACCTCTAGCCCACATAAGAAAAGTTCCCGCCCGTTAAATTTTTATTAAAGTCTTTATTAAGTTGCATATTGGCATATAAGGCAGCTCCTCCGATCACAATGATAAAACCTGAACTGACTTAAGTATGAAAGAAATTTAATCATAACAAATGACAGTAAGAACTATGTTCAGAATGTCGTAATGACTAAAAAGCATCTGTATGAATAACGTGCCAAAAAGAATTATTAATTTTAATGTGCATGATATACGACGTTTTCCCATATTATGTAACGATAAAAACTATGCAAAACCTCCTTGCAAAAATAATGAGGCGAAGTTTCTGAGACTTCAAAAAATTCCGACTACCCTCGGAAATTGAAAACATCGCCATTTCGTTCATAATTTATCAAAAAGGGATAAAATTCATCCCGTATAAGTGGCGGCGTAGCATATTTAATTTTTTATTTTTTTACATCTTTACCCTAATTTTTTTATTGATTTACGACATACGTGAGGAAAGTATGAATACATGTAAACGTTACTAAGGAATCTATTTGCATTCCAGTGCTTATTGCTTAAATTCCATCCGATGATTTAATACATCTTTTAAGGTTTCTGGAATATATTTTCAGGAGTGAAAATTTCCCCTCCTCCACAACCGGAACTGCTGCTAAAACTGATTTATGTTTGTTAAATAAATGTTGACACTGTAAAAGCTTTGTGGTATAGACGTTTAATTGCCGGAAAATTTCCCATTTTCTAAGTTTTGTGGAAAATCATTTTGTCAGCTAAGTTAAACATAAACTTTATTACGAATTGGAAGGAATACAGGAGATTCTAGAAATCTGTAAATTGCTATGAATTTATTTTCAGATGATAAATGAAAATTCGGGGTTCACTGGAAGAAGAAATTTCAAAATAATGGTAATGGTAAAATAAGCAATTCAAAATATATAAATTAAAAATAAACAAACAAAATAAGAGGAGAAAGTTTGGCCGCATCGACTATATGACATATATATGATATGTATACATACATATACATATATATATAGGTTGTGATTTTAATATAAATATCCTCCGACATAACCTTTTAAGCAACCAGTCAACACATTTCCGTTCATATCATAGTTCTGAAACTGCGGTACTGACATTAGAGCTGATCTCGATGAAGGCAATTTTACAGCTCTAGTACTACTGGACTTTTCGAAAGTTTTTGACTGTGTTTACCACAAGTTTCTACTGTCCGAACTATTTAGTATTTTTGCAATATCGTTAGTTAGTAACTTTTTCCATGACTGGTATCAGTATGTGAGAACCGGCCAAAGGGTATAGAGTTTGCTACCCACTCTATGTGGTGTACCCCAAGGCTCTGTTCTTGGACCATTATTGTTTAGTTTGTACATCAACGAACCTTCCAAAGTAGTATGTTATATGATTTTACTAAGCATATGTATATGCTGATAAACATGCACATCGTTTATCTACACAGTCCGACGGAGCTGTTGGAGGATTGTATTAAGTGTAGCAATTGCAATCTATGCAGCGAATGATCATCACGAAATGGGTTTCCCTCAACCCTGAAAAGTCGAAATCTGTCGCCTTCTTTAGTGGTATCTATGATATAGATGTCATATCTTCAGTGTTTTAAACGGTATCGTTATATCTTACTTAAGAAAAGTTGTAAATTTGGGTATCGTCATGTAACACGATTTGAGGGGTTGCGATAATGTACATAAGTTCGATTTTTCGTAAAATATATGCTAAGTTACGAAGATTATGGGTTTGCGCAAATATTTTATCTAAGTACATTTTTTGTCTCAGAAAGTATGCTCACAGCTCAACCTATAAAAATCTGCTTCTTGGTTGCTCTCTACCCGCATATCTAGAGCTCTGATTTTCTTATACGGCTTACTTCACAAGTGTAAACTTGAATATCTTCGAGAGTTTTTCCGAACGTTAGTATCTTCCCGTAATATCATAATTGCAAGATTTAGAAGTCTAATAATGGAGGGTTTTTTCCGGTCAAGATCGCACGGTTGTGGAATTCCCTTACATCTACTACTCAATGCTTTAAAAAAAAACTCATCGGGGTTGAAATGCTTTGAACTTAAACTTATTAATTTATTACACTTTTTCTACGTAGCGGACTGTCCTTTATATTCTCGTTTTTATACCCTAGATGAAATCTATAGGGTATAAAGTTTGTCATTCCGTTTGTAACACCTCGAAATAATGATGGTAGAGCAAAATGAATTGGACACCCACGCATAATATTAAAAGTTATTTTGATTTTTGCATGTCTGTCCGTCCGTCTGTCCGTGCGCACGATAATTAAAGAAAGCGTATACATAGAACGCGTATACATAGAGAGCTGAAATTTTGTACACGGAATTTACAAAAAAATTAAAGTTCGAAAATGAGACAAATCGGGCAACTCCTTCCTGGGGTTGCCATACAAAACTTTCGTTTTCCACTATATATTTGGACACTGCCTGAGAACATGGTACATGGTGTTTTTATTCAACTAGCAAAAATGGACTAAATCGGGCAACTCCTTCTTGGTGTTGCCATATAAAAATTTTGCCTTTTTACGTATACAGTGAAAGAAGGGTTACAATACGAAATTTTATAAGGGCATTCATCTAGGGTATCATAAGAATTGGTCTTAGACCAATTCTAGCTTTCTTACTTGTTTTTCTTTACTTTTATTTAGCTAATCAGAGTATTACTATTATAGTATTTTACACAATTTTACTTCATACACTTTACATATTTGCTTTATTCAATTTGAATTTTCTCAGATTTAGTTGTTATCTTTAATGTATGCTAATAACTATTAGCGGAATTTGTTTAATTTAGTTTTCTTATTATTACTTTTTTAAGTTATGAGTTTACAGCCGATAAGGTTTCCACTTGATTTTTACAATTTTGATCGGGCTACTTAGATGACGAATTTTTGGGCATTATTTTCAGAAAAAAACACCGATCATTTTGTTGTATAATATATAATTTTCAATTCACGTTTCGGGTACAAGTGCGGCTCTTATTCAGGAGCTCTATATAAAAATTGAACATAAGTTCAATTTGTTTTTTAAATTAGTACAAATATTTTGAATATTTTCTTTATCTGCGTGTATAAATGTTTTTTTTTAAATAATAATAATGAACAATTTAATAGAATGGAAAAACGATTACAATAAAATTAAAATACATTGTTAATATATTTAGATAGACCTGCAATAAAAGACAATTAACTTGCTACGAGGACAGTATGAAAGTGAGGGGTTGTTGACAAGAAAACGTTTACATACATGACTCATACTAAGTTTTTCCTGAAAATAATACCCAAAAATCCATTTATTAATTTAATTAATTTTGTTTTTTAGAGTTTATTTTCAATTATTGTAGTTTAATTCTTTTTTATATATAATTTTTCTTTTGTTGTTGAAGTGCTTTCTATAATGACTTATATAATACACTAGAACCTCTCTAGTTAAGTAAGTTAAGTACATAAAAATATTTTTAATCTTAATATATATAAGAAATATTATCGGAAAATAAATGGGGGCACTAGGAGAAGTCATAAAAATTTAAAAAACAAAATATCAAATTAAATTGCATTTAATTACTTTTTATGTGATAAATCACTAAACGAACACAATATTGCCTATGTTGTTTGATATATAATCTAAGGTGCAATTTTAATATTATTGGACTTTTCCTTATACTCGTAGTTTTACCACAAATAATTTTTTTTTTGCTGGAAAATGATATGGTGCCAGGAAATTATAAAAACTTCTTCAATTACTTAAAATGTTTATCGACACCTCTGGCTCTAAACGATGAATTTGCAAAACGCATTGAAATACAGCAAAAATATCGAACTTTTCGACCCAACGATCAGAAAGTTCTCATCAGTTATGTCTGATCCCCTACCACAGAAGTTCGATGAAATATTTCTTACACCTTTTCAGAAATCCAAGACATTTCGATGCCTCTTTGGCGACAGAGAAGATGTGATCTGTCTGTGATTAATTTGGGAAGAAACTTTGTGATGGCGGACCGGATGGCAAAACACACGGCCACAAATGAGCACTCCATCATCTATCCACCGGCATACAGAGCGGCAGCCATGCATTGCAAAACACTGCGGGAAGCCTGTAGGCAACTAGTCTGGAACGGCTCTAACGAATTCCTGGCCAGCCACTACAAATCAATCCACCGACCTAACACGTGCGAATACCCCAGACGCAGCATGATCGAGATGGCTAGAGTCAGGCTGGGACATTTCCTAGCCATCAAGCAACATATCTTCAGAAGGCAACCAGGTCCGACCAGCATTCACTGCGACGGAGCACCATAGCGCACAACTCACCAGATATTCTTTGAGTACGGGGTGCTGACCAGACTACTCAACGAACGAGGAATCACGACTAGACCAACGGACCTCCTGATCAACTTCTGACAGGATACTAACATACTTATTCTTGCACTCAAACAACTTCTGACCTCAAACGGACTAACGAACAGACTCTAACGAACCGAACGAACAGCACAAGTACTACGAACGGAACCGAGAACACCAGTAACCCCACCCAATAACATATTAATAGAAAAAAAAACATAGGAGGCGGGGGAGTATTCTCAGTCCTTAAAAAAAAAAAATAATAATGAAAAAAAAGAAGAAAGGAGAAAAAAAATAATGATGAATTGTAACTACAAATGTAAAAGTTTTTATCTAGGATCTAAAAAACTTTGAATTCAATTATATCTTAGATATAGTCATTTCTTTAAGATTAATGTACAAGCAAACAACAATGGCGTCGATAACTAATTTAGTTCATAATTTAATCAGTACGTTTAAATTTGGAGGATGGTTTAAACTAAGCCTTGGTTTAAACTCGAATGTGAAACTGGGCATTAGATGCATTGAATTCGGAGCGATTTGCTTTGCCACAAGGGAGAATATTACCAAGGTCGTTACTGAATGACCTAATCAAGCAACTCGGAATAACAGATGTGGATTTCCTCTGGACTCCGCAAGAGTGTCAAAGGAGTAAGCGAAATCAAGGGTACTGCCATCGGAAAAACTATGGATATGATTGAATGTAAGGGAAAGCAAGCAAATCGTTATTGAAAATTAAGAAGAGAAATGGAAAAATAACCGAGCGGGTCTCACCGTCATTTATAGGGTGAGCATCTTATCAAATGACATCTAATACAACCCGCATTAGGCGAACGAATAAAAATCCATAGCCCATTGAAATATTTTTCATATATATTATGAAAACTATGGTTCTAATGTTCTAAAAGAAAAACCAGAAACTCTCCAGATGGGCGTCCCATGTGGAATCCATATTGGCGATTGTTGATGAATTGATTAGTTTCTAGTACTTCACTAATTTGGAGTTAGTGAGATGAAATGAAATCGAAGTGATTGCAATTGGTCGATAATTTGGGGAATGCTATCCTCTCGTTACGTGGGAGTAATCTGATCGTGAGCTAGTTTCCAAGCAGTTGCAAAATTTTCCTGTCAAACAATACAAGTAGAACACATAGTTTGCGCAGAGGTTTAGACAATAATGAGGCACAGCTTTTAATTAACAAGGTGCGAGAGATCATCAAGACAGGACCTGAGGCTTTGGAGACGTTAATCTTTTTAAGAACCTTACATCTTTTGTATGGATGTGTTTTGGCTCTTGTACACATCCACACGGGAGATGAGTCTGTGAAGTAGGTGGAAAACAAGAATTTGAAGCGAATTTAATAGCTATAGAATATTAGCTATCCAGGGAGTGAACAACCACTTCACCATTTTTATGTAGTGAAGGCATAGAGGAACTGCTGAAGTTGTTTCTGATGGTTTTGATTCATTGTCTGCCATGAATTCGTTTCATAAATATGAAACACAGTGACTAGTTCTGTTTTATCAATTACTATGACAAATGACCATACTGTCACATGGCGCTTTGTATATATAAAACAGATAGGATTAATAATATTTCAGTGGACACGCTCAGCCACTATTCTAGTTATGGGGTTCGTCAAATTACGCGGAAATTGCTAGAAAGAATTAATCCCTTAAGTTGAGGACTTTACGTCTTTAAAATCAGGTGCATGAAATTACTCTAGAACAGTTACTAGATGCAAAATAATTATTCCCGGTGTTATCTTAAATGAAAAATAATATGTAATACTAATGTGGGCAAATGTTTAAAAGTAAACAAATAAGGAACCTAGGTTTTATCGATGCAATATTTATTTCTCTTCTTGCAATCAAAAATTAAAATTCACCAAAACTAAATTATAGTGCAACAAAAAAATAATGATTAATATAATTTTGAAAATTTTCTTATAAAACCATTTTGATAAAAACATGAGCTCCTTGTGAATAGGTTCTTACTGCTCGAACCTACTAAATATTTGTTTATTTGTCCATAAGAACGTAAATCCATGTGGATTTCCGAACATGTGTTCGGATCTAAGCCACCTTATAACAAAGCTAAGATGAGGATGACAACTTGGGTCGAGAATTGGGTTAGGTCATTAAAATGGAGAGTATAATCCAATTTTGACAACGATTTTTGCCACTTAATTTCGTTAGAATATAAATTCCATTTTCAGGTACGGTATTCAAATATATAAACACAAAAAAATCCTTTCTTTGAATTTCAATTCTCTGTTAAACTGGACATTGTTAACCCATCCTTACCTAATTGACCCTTCTATATATATAAAAAAAAAAACACAAACCCAGGTTTGATATAAACAAGACACTGTCAAGGAAAATAACAGAGTGAAAAGGGTTCAAATTATTTAAATTAAAGGAAAGAAAATTTGTAGATAAAGGATAAATGTATATCTGTTGATCGACTGATTGCCAGCACAATCAGTTCGTTGGATAAGGATTGCTTCTATTGCAAGGGTATAAAAGAGCCTATTGGGGAATCTCGGATTAAAAGGAAATCAGGAAGGTTGTTTTTTTTCTTTTTTTATAGGGACAGTATTGTGTTTTATCTTTTTTTCTGTCTTTCAACTTTGGTCTCTGACCTTACCTTTTATGTAGTCAGCAAATAAAATGACTGATGAATGAATCATGAAAGATAGTTACATAACTTTTTTACGAACAATTGAATTGATAATGAATTTGTAAATAATAAATAAATTAGCTGTTGGGATTTGTTTAAGAATAACTTTAAATTCAGCGCAGTAAATACGCTATAAATAGGAGGATTTCAGAAGAATTGAGGAGAGTAACAGAGGTGCCGATGTATGAAACTCTTCTACACTATTGTTGAGCGTAAGGAACTATTAATAATTTGCACAGTTCGGTGAAATATTTTGATAAGTTGCAGTTTTGCGTGCAGATAATCAATATTAGAAAAATTACAATATATGTATGTACGTGGCAAAAAAAGAGCGACCAACATCCGGTATTTCGGGGTATTATGTATAGCCGATGTGGAATGATATCAATTCATGGTCATGATTATTAGGATTCCTTTTTTTTTTTTGGTAGCTCGTAATATAAGTACCCTTAATCGACCAGACCTGTCCCTGCCTAGGTCTGATTCAAATATATATATATATGAAAAATACAAAAATCCTAGATGGTTCCATGGCGAAGATGAGATGAATATTCTGTAAATATTAGTGTCAATGAGAAATAAGAGTTCTTTGGTTCTTACATACATCGGATATGATGAATTTTATCCTGCCATAAATAATCTCCAATCGTTGTCTTTTGAGTTTAAAATTGTTTTGAAGGTTTAAGCATATTCAAACGCATGGGGTTATATCTCAAGTGCGACTGGCGTGACCTAATGTATATCAATTCTCTTGCTAAGATGCAATTGGCCCCGGTGAAGAACTTTTTTTTTAAATTATCCATTAAATACTTGATGAATTCTGAATTAATGCAAAAGTAGTCATTAAAAACTTCGAGCAGTTATCGATGGACCAGGTAAAGATAGATTACACGGCCTGTTATGTAGGAAGATATCGATTTACTACTTCTTGATATAAATATATGTTATATATGTTATGAATTGACGTTATAAAAGCGAAAACCGTATTTATAGGTTACAGAAAAAAGAAAAATCAACACCCCGAAGTTAATTGGAGGATGTGCAAAAAAATCTGTCCGAAGAATCTTCGGTGCTTCCTGTTTACTTATTAAGAATGCTTCCAGAATCGTCGTATTAGTATCACAACAATGTAAGTACCGACGACCGCATCACATCATAAAAACGGACTTTTTGGCCTCTGACTAAGTTACCAGATCTAGGGTAAAAAAGTAAAGAAAAATCAGATAAAACGTGGCATAGCCGTAGAGTGAATGGAGCTAGTAATATAAGTCAGTTTCTGATTTAGTACCCAACTTATGTGCTCGTCCACTAAACACAAGCAATCGATTTGCGTGTCCAGTACCCCAGCTTAAGTTATCATGTGGTTAATCTCACATGAATCTTTTACATTGGCTATATGTCAACACAAATAGTAAGACCCGTCATTTAATGACGGGCATAACAGTCCAAAAAATCTTCAAGCCCACGCTATGTGAAAATATAAGCGTCCGATCAGCTAGGTGTAGTGATAAGCAGAAGTTGTCAGAACTCAATCAATATTTAGGAACACCTCTAGAATGAAGAACATAAGTCTCTCGTTTAATTGCTATAACCAGTAGATTGCGGGCAGGCTCTGTCAATACCCAAGTGCGGTATGCGTCATGCAAGTATAAGAGAAAAGCTTCTAAAGTGATTTCCTTAATGTTTATAACCAAAAAAATCCCCATATATCTTAACAAAAATAAAGTGGGTCTTATGCTACGGAGACTTCTGGAATTCATGTATACATGCAATGACCCACCAGGGGTCGGGTTCTGTATCCTGAAGAGTTGGAAAGTTTGAGAGATGAGAATTTCATTTTTTTCGATTAAATCTTACCAACTCACTATTCGCAATTGGGGTGAGTTTTTTTTCAAAAGGAGATATACTCCAAGTATGTAAAAATGAGATATATAATTCAAATGATTCATAATGGCAAGATCTATCTATTGGTTGCCTTAAAATATTTAATAACTCTAAATAAGCTGAAATAAATTAAAAAAACTTATCTTAACTTTAATAAATTAAAAAACTTAACGTAATTTTACCTTAAAATTATTTATCAAAACTCGAAAAGTGCATGAACATTATAGCAAATTTCGATAAATGTGTCTTTCTTAAATGTGTCAAGTTTACAGCAAAACTCATATAGAAACATTGAAAAAACGCTCACATTTTTTCTTCTTATTTTCATTTTTTTTCTTGAAACTTTTTATAAGATTTATGGAATTAAACCAAGCGTTAATATTTAATGAATAATTTAAAATTATGAAATTCTTCATTGTATCTTTTGGATAAAGGAAAGTTTCTCCTGAAAAATTTATTATTTTCCCATATCGACTTTTGGTTTTATTTGAAATAAAACATGCTAAATGCGAGTCGGGCTCGCACAGAAGGGTTCCATACCATTGTAAATATTCATACTCAATAGTATATGGACAAAGGTCAGACCAAGTTTGACGCCCCTCTATGGCGCACGAACAATTATTATTTTTTGTTTTACTTAAGAGTATATTGTCTCAAGTAGGTATATTTAGTAAGTTAGGCGTTTGTATGAATTGCCATTATTAAAATCGAGCAAAATACACAAAAAAAAACACGTTTCTTGTAGGGACCCCCCTTTAATTTTTAACTTTATTTTATTTTCATTATTTGTTGTTATATTAGCTATTATATTACTCACTCTTTGAAAATTTCATGTGTCTACCTATAACGGCTCATGAGATACAGCCCTCTGACAGACAGACGGACGGACAGGGGTGGCGTAAAATCGCTCCTCCGATGGAGAATTGCGAAAAAAGAGATCTTAAATGCATATTTATTCTTATTATTTTTATTAATGCTGTCTATAGTGCCGGATCTAGAAAAGTTTTTGAAGGGGAGCAAAGACGTTAGTTACCACCCACTCTAACAAAGTTCTTTATTTGGGGGAAATTTTATTACAGTTCCAGGGTTACTAGGCATCATGTATATGATAGATGACCTATTTTTCCTTCATACCCTGAAACTAGAACCAGAATTGTTAAAAACAATTTGAATTTGATACAAATTATTGTTAAATAAAATGAATTTGAAATTCAAACAAAAATTAAGATTCATTTTTTTTTTTAATATTATTAAGCCGAGCTCAGGGGATACCCTATGATGCAAAGCACAGCATGGCAGGAAGGAGATAGGGAAAGGATTAGGGGATATGAGGAGAATGGCGGAGGTGCCGATGTATGTTGCCCTTAAACTTCCGCAGATTGTATGCCGGGGGAAAAACAGAAGATGATAAGTTGTTCCACATTCGCAATGTTCGGGATAAAAAAGCATCACGGAATTTTACTGTACGGCCGAAAGTAATTTGAAGAGTTAAGGGATGTGCGCGGTTTGCAGCGCGAGTATTGCGTGCAGGAATCATTCTATAAGGGATTAGACTAGATATTTCATCAGAACATTGACCATGTATATAGCGATAAAGGAGCGAAAGGCATCCAACATTGCGGCGGTGCTCGAGTGAGTCGATATTACAAGTTATTGCCAAATCGCCAATAAGCTTGAAGGCTCTCTTTTGGATAATATCCAATGAAGCTAAGGCTGTGCGACCAGCCCCGGCCCATATATGGGAGTTGTATTCCATTCTAGGTCTAATGTAGGACTTGTAGAGTAGCGCTAGATTTGACGGGCTGAAATATTTCTCACCCCTTTTCAGAAATCCAAGACATTTCGATGCTTCTTTGGCAACAGAGAAGATGTGATCTGTCCTGTTTAACTTACTAGAAATCTTAATGCCAAGAATGCTTAGTGACGGTGAATCAGAAATTAATGCTCCATCAAAAGAAACGGGTGTGGTTAAGTTATGATCTTGTTTTAATGAGATGAGACAGCTTTGGGTCTTGGATGCATTGAATTCGACGCAATTCGCTTTGCCCCAAGCGAGAATATTGTTAAGATCGTTTATTCAATGATCATATCATGCAATCTCTTTTAACACATGCGGCGTTCCCCCTGGAGTCCGCAAGAGTGTCAAAGGAGTAAGCAAAATCAAGAGTACTGTCATCTGCGAAACTATGGATGGGATTGAAAGTAAGGGAAAGCAGATCATTAATGAAAATTAAAAAGAGAGTTGGAGAGATAACAGAGCCTTGAGGCACACCGGCATTTATGGGATGCGGTTCAGATGTAACGCCATCTAATACAACACGTATTTGGCGACTAAATAGGAAATAGATCTTAAATGTCGTTTGAATCTCAAACTGTTTTAAAATAAATGAGACAGACTTGCAATTTCAATATTGAAATATTGATAATGCAATTATGTCACTTGAAATATAAAACTTCCGAGACACACCTGCGGTTTATGATACTAAGAATTTAATTAAAGAACTTACATTTGATTTATTACTTGATTTGTCACTCGCCTTAAGAAAGTTCCGCGCACGTACAAAACGCGAGCAACTATTGTGAAATTACTTGCCTATATGAAAAATAAAAACGAAATAGACACTATAATTTATTTGACAAGTGTCAAATATTAAATGTCAAAAAAGTAATAGCCAACATTGCAGTATTAAATTCGGTTCTAAAAGGTTCATGTATTAAATGATTTTGGTTTATAACTAGGGTCGTATACCGCGTACCTTTTTCGCAATTTCAATATTGAGTTTCAATGCACTACATACTGAGTGTACACCGAGCATATACCTAGCTGTTTCTCAGTATATAGAGACAGACTTGCGGTTGAGCGCAAAATGTAATATTGAAATTGCAAGTCTTTCTCCGGTATTATTAACGCAAGGATAACAGCTTAAAAATTTAAATTATCGCTTTTCAATATGAATCTTCTATGCTAAAAGTACTCAAATTTGAGATCGTTTCAAAAAATCTCTGGGTAGGATATCTGGCAAACTGCTGTTCAGGTTGAAAGGATTTATCCGATTTTTTATTCGGACTCAAAGGGCTTAACTTCGTCTGAAATGGCTGGCATAAAAACAATTTTCTGCCATCTCTGTGCTTGTACCTACTGCCTTATATTCTGTCTACATTCGAGGTAGTATTGATGGATGATGGGGAACATAGGGCTGCCAGCCACATTTGTATAATTTTTGAATTCATTTCATATGATACAAGGTACAATTTGAGAATTTAGCGGAATTTTGAGTTCATTAGCTTACAGAGGCATACAGACTTAAATTTAATAGACAGTAAACTGATTGACTGTATAAGAATAAGCACAATTGAAAGTATGATATCAGCAAGAATCTCTTAGATTCCAGAAATAGGACTGAAGTGTTAAGTATGGTCTGAAAAATTTTTCCAATTCTTGTAATTAGATTTTTTCTCATTTAGTTAGTTAGCTTCAGAAGTCCGTCGTATTGCCCCATAAAACTAGCGCCCGGGGCAATTGCTTCCGCGTGCCTCCCATAGATCCGGCCCTGGCTGTCTATATTTCAGATATTATTTTAAGATAAAATGAGGTGAAAGAAAAACATTCTGATGTGTCTCCAATTTTTTCTGAATTACCTACTTACGGCAATAAACTTTTCTTAAGTTTATTGCCGTTTAATGTAAGGCTCTGTCTGTAATGTGATCGAATCCCAGTAAATAAAAAAAAAAAAAAAAAAAAAAAACAAAAAAAAAATAAAAAAATTAAAATAAAAGTAAACAATGAAAAAAAAATTATAAAAAATAAATTTATTAAGAGCGAATCCCGTTCTGAGAACGGTCCAATTTTGCTAGTTAGATAATATTGAGCTCAGGCAAGAAATATTTTATTTAAGGTATCGCTATGCTCCCTTTGATATCAATGATCCAACATTCACAAAAAATTTTAGCGCACAAGATCTATTTAAAAATCTCCACACATATTTCGGCTATTCATAAATACTTTTTCATAATGAAATTTCGCCTTACAGGAAAATACAAATATTCCATTATTTTTGAAACTTTAATAATAATTAATGTATCATAATGCATCAAAGAATATAAGCGAAGGAGTTTTTGTCAAATATGTCCCAATAATTAGGAAGAGACTCTATTTCGAATGTCAGTGATGTAATCGAAAGAGAAGAAAGCTTTTTATTATATGCATAGCTCACCTTTGGTGAATTTATGCACAGAAGTCAAGCAGATGAATAATCAAACTGCGAAAAGCAGACAGTTTAAAGGTATCCTTTTTACCTTTTCAGTAAAAACGGAAAGGGTTTAATCTAATAGAATAATTCTCAAGCCAAACTCTTCGAATTATAGAAGACGTCCTAATGGGGAGTTATACATATGTCAAAATAACTCTCAATTCCCCAAATCTGCAACTCTTTGTGTTACAGAATCTGGTCCAGGATGAAAGAATAAAGGTAAGCTTAAGAATTCTTCATGTCTCAAGATCCTAGGAATGGTTGGATACGATATCCCTTTTTCAAAATCCCGTTTTTTGTTTTAAATTCCATCTGTTTAAAATCTCATTTTTGAAAATGTGTTTTGAAATTTCTTAAAAGGTTTGAAAATGAAACTATATTCTCAGTAAGGAGATTTTTGAAGATGGAATTTTCTTAAAAAGCAAGACTTAGACAAAATGGGATTTTTGGAAACTATATGTGTGCTTCCTATGGAATAATTTGCTGTTAAGTCTATGCTGACAATAAAAATTCCAAGAGTAAAATTCCCCACTTTTTTTTTACTTTTTGTAAAAGCAAGTGGAAAAAAATTCCAAAGTGCAAAATTGGTTGACTGTCTATTATTATTCCCAGAACTTTAATTCTCTGTTTGTTTTCCTTGAGAAAGACAAAAACTCAAGATGGGATTTTTTTTATTTTATTTATTTATTTATTTATGTTGTTTTATTTATTTATCTGTCGGAATTTTGAAAATCTGTATAATATCATATTTTTTGGGTCTGTGTCCAAATTCAGAAAAAATGCTCTCTCGTCATTAAAAATCCCGATAATGAAATAATTAAAGTCAAGACAGAATCGTCCCCAAATAAATTCCAATATTCCTACTTATTTAAGGTTTATTTAAGGTAAATATATACAATTTTATGAACATACATACATATAATACGTTTTCCAGGTATATGTGTACATAGAAGAGGACCCCTTTGTTTTGTCGAAGAATGATTTTACAAATGGAACAATTATAATTCTTGGATCAATTTCCAATTTAGGGAATTTATTATCCTTAAATACATGAATAATCGATGAGACGTTTACGGATGTGCCACTTTAAATATCTCAACATTTATTTATTCATTGCAAAATTTCAAACAATATTTTAATAATGATTTATGCAATGATGACATCTTAAATCAAATCAGCCTATTTGGTAGTCCATAAACTGTGAAGGATTTCGCATGAATATAATATTTCAATTATTCAATACGCCACATGGTTTGAAAGTCCACGAACTTCTATGAGGGATAAAAAAAAGGCAAATTTAATTATAATTTATATTAAACTATTTCATACATTTCAAATCTTTATTTTAATAAAAAGAGGTTAATCATAAAAAAATAAATTTTGGAAAAATAAATGTAAGGCATGTCCTTGATTTCTTATATGTTTTCCTAGTTGTGAAGTCCAATATAAGGTCAATCTAGGTTTGAGACTTCTCAAGAACAACCGAACAACCCAAACAAGACTCTGAAAATATATCTTTGTTGCTTACTGAATGACTTTTACATATATATCTCCATACTACAAAAAATTGAGTTCAGGCGATTGATTTAATTAAGTAATTTGTTATCTAGGTTAGTTAATTTGCTAATCCAAAATGTGTAAACGGTATTGAGATGGCAAAAATACTATTTTTTAAATTATTCTGACGATTATAGAAAGTTTTAATAGAAAATCTACCCAGTTTATTTCGAGCATTGCCTTTCCTACGGGTCATGGCGTTATAAAATGCAGATGTATGAGAAACGTGTCGTTTTAAAACTTTTAGCATTGGGCATTATGGAAAAGTAACCACGTTTCTTGTTTAAAAATTTATAAAAAAAACACAAAGCTCCTGGTGACGATAATTCTAGTGCGAATTTATGGGTCAAAATGTTTACTTTTAGGAAAAAAAAGTAATTTTGAATTTTTCAACAAAATTTCGAAAAGTTTCTGCATTTTATTAAACTCTACCCAATTCCTTATGAAATGAGAATACAGCTTTCGCTCAAGACGAACGATCTTTTTTAAGCTTGAAGTTTTTTCCCCCAGCAAATCATGAATATGATTTTCTAATGAATGATAAATTCAATTGCATAATAATTATTGTTATGACTTTAATATAATAATTAAATTTCAATCAAGTGCAAGAAACAAATGTCTTGGACTTCATAAAACAGTCATTCTCATACTTTTTGACCTCCAATTTGTCATTATCTATTATTGAAAAGTTGTTTGAAAGCAAAAAGAGAAATCAAAAAAGCGTTCGCTTCAATTCGAGGAATACTCGGTTTTATTGTTCAAAATTAGACAATGTCAAATTGATGCTCAAAAACTCAAAATTAATGCTTTTATAAAGTCTAACACATAAATGAAATGTTATTGAAAGGAATTTAATTATTATATTAAATTCATATGTTTAATTATTGTGCATTTGAATTAGTCATTCATTAGAACATCGTAGTCATGTTTTGGAGGGGAAATAGACTTCAAGCTTAAAAAAAACGTTCGTGTTGAGCGAAAGCTGTAAGTACTATCATTGAAAGAATCACAATCACTTCTTTTTTCCCCTTAAAAGTAAGCATTTTGACCTATACATAGGCGTTAGAGTTATCGCAAATAGAATCGTTGTTTATTTTATATAAATTTTTAAACATGAAACTTGTTTATTTTTCCATAATGTGCAATGCTAAGAGTTTTCAAACGACACGTTTCTTATACATATGCAAGTAAAGAAAAGTTTTAGCGGCACGGCCTATAGTAAAGAAGGCAATAGCTCGAGAAGTATTATAATAAAGTTTAGCAGAAACTAAAACCGTTTTTCTTTTTGAACCTAATTATTCAATTTTTAGTGTATTTATATTCTTCTCGTATACTAATCTTTATATTTTTAAATTTTTTAATTTTAATTGTTTTTTTCTTTTAAATTTACTCATACTTTTCGCTTTACAGACAATCCATACCAAACTAAAACACTTCATCTACCAAGGCCATCGTCAGCTTAATAGAAAATTGCTCACTATTTTGGAATTTTCTAAGATATCTCTCAATCAGGACGTATCGTTTCAAATCGGTTTCTATTTTTCAAATATAATTTTGCAGACTTTTATGCCAACATAATCCTTAATCATTTATACATAGTATACATTTGTTTCAGTATGTTTGAAGTTTTGGCGGGAAGTATTGGGAAGTATTGTTTGTTCATTGTTAGGTTATGTGTTATAGATAATATTGATACAGGCATCTATATAGTAAATGCTAATGATGATATACAAGCCCTGATATACATGGTTCAAATTCAAATCATTTAAATCCATGTAAGCAATGAGTTTTGTCAGCTTTGTTAAAAGTTTCTAATGACTTACGAGCTGCTCTCGAAGGCGGTTCCATGAGTATCCTGGCCCTTTTGGACTTTTCTAGGGCTTTCGACTGCGTCAATCACGCGATGCTTTCACAGAAATTATCTACCCACTTTGTGTTCTCCTCTTCTGCTGTTCAGTTAATTCAAAGTTTCTTGTCAGAGAGATAGGTATCAACAGGCAAAGGTAAACACTACTTTTTCAGGCCTCCTTCCACTGTTTTGTGGCGTTCCGCAGGGTTCAATAGTGGGACCCATGCTTTTTAGTATCTTAATAAATGATCTGCCTGAAACTGTGGAGGATGTTAATGTTCACTTGTATGCTGATGACGTGCAAATTTACTTCAGCAGACCAATCGGTCTGATCCAGGATTACTTTGCTCGAGTAAATAGTAATTTAAATAAGAGACATCAATGGGCACAATCAAACCATCTGACTCTCAATCCAAGGAAATCTCACTATATTATTTTCGAAAGCAGTAACCCGAGCATTACTGAATTCCCTGATATTGTACTAAACAGCACTCCTCTGTTTTTGGTTGGTTCTGTTAAAAATTTAAGAATAACCATAAATGTTTCACTGAAATGCTGTGATTATGATATGGCCTTCGGTGGTTTGACCACGTCTCTTCTCTCAGTAATTTTAGTTAGTTCATGCTTTTTATACCCTAGATGAAATCTATAGGGGTATACTAAGTTTGTCATTCCGTTTGTAACACCTCGAAATAATGATGGTAGAGCAGCCCCTTCTTAGTGTTGCCATATAATAATTTTGGTTTTTTACATATACTTTGAAAACGATCAGTCCTAGACATTTTTATTGTACTAAAAACTTCTTCAGAATAAGAAATCCAATAAAATTGGTTATAATCATTTTTTCTGTCCGACGAGCCGTTCTAGAAATATATGCTAGAAACCAATGCGAAAAATCAAAATTGCTCAAATGGGTGACCATACGAAATATCATATGTGCAGTCATCTATGGTATCATAAGAATTGGTCTTAGACCAATACTAGCTTTTTCACTTGTTCATTTTTATATTCATTTGAAAACGTCTCGAATATGGATTTCATCCATATCTATGTAATATCGTTTTGACTACGTTTTGAATATGTTTCTGTGGATGCTCAGTTATATCAACTTTATAACCTTTAGAATATGTTCTGAATATATTCTTTCGGATAAGCACCGATTATGACACGATGATTTTTAACCGACGTCCGTAGATTTCACTTGGCAGGGCGGTCATGAGTCTTGTAAAATGCACATGGAATGGTTTTTTATATCAATACGTGCAGTCAGAGAACATGCTCTTATATCCTGTGGAGCATATCGAGTAGATGATCAGAACATGTTCTGTGTCATCTGGATTTTCTACAAGATAACATACAATTTTTTCAGTATCATTTATATGGAGATTAAGAACGGCACTCTGAGAAAATTATAAAACAGATAAGTACAGACTTGTTAGAAAATCTTCAAATTTTGTATGCGTGGTGAAGTGCGGTTCTAACAGTTTTCGGGATAACGGAACCTAAAGATTTTTGCATATATTTTTATAGATCACCCTGTAACTTTGGATTTTACACCGTATGATGATGGTGGTTTAAAATTCCTTAGATAGCCAATCATTGGACCTTTCCAAATTTTTCCCTCATCCTTTCCGTTTTAAAGTTACGACTCAAAATTTCGGAGTTTAATTCGTTTTTTATTTTTATATAACTATCATTTTTATAAAAAAAAAAACAAAACACGTCATCAACACCAATTTTTCATACTTGATTTAAGAAGCCCAAAAGTTTTGACCTATCACACTCTGTACCTACAATGTAACCCTTTCTCTGTTTTTGCACTTTTTCTTAACAATGTATTCAATAAATTAACTGCCAACAATTATATATCATAGGGTGATCTATGAAAACATATTCCAATATCTTTAAGTCCCTTTATCTCGGGATTTCCCGTCTTGCACCCATACAATTTGTTTTTGTCTAAACTATTTAAACTATTCGTAGCCCTCAAGTGTAACACCAAAGACAGCACACCCTGTATTTCATCCCCATGTTAGTTTTCGCTCTCCAAAATGTTCAGGATGATTCGTTTTCCGTACAAATTTTATATTTCTTATTCAATTTTACACTTTTATTACAACAACACCATATTTGAGTTTACGGGATAGTTAGTTACCTTTATTTAATATTACATAAAAAAAATGCAATAATTGCTTCCACTTGAATAGAAATATAAAATTTACCCACGAGTATCCAATTTGTTTTTGGTGATGACAGTAATTAAATTATTAATTGTTTTTCTATAATAAAATGGATATTCTCGAAGCGATATTTATCGTTAAATTGAAATTAAATTGACAACGGAAGCTTTCGATGAAGCCTGAATTATTTATTCACGGAGAGCGACCCACAAAACTCGGTGAACATAATTACACGAGCGTGCGATGCGATGTCATCATGATTAACATGAATCAGTCATAGCCATGCAGAATATTAGGTACATGAAGTTTGACGTAAAAGCGTGCTCTCATCCCTGTAAATACACACAAAGGATGAATTAAATTCCTGGCCAAGATAAAAGCATCCAATTTAGCAGGCACCCAGACATAATTGAAATGAAATTCTAAATGTAAAATGGGCTGATGTACCATGGCGGCAGCAGCAGCAGCAGCTCTTCAAAGCTAGTTTTACATACTTTTGTTATTCTGAATATAAGAGAGATGAAAGCTAAGTACCTAGAAGCGTTGCGTTATAGCCTGTGGACCCAATTAGAGCGGTTTTCAGTTAATGTAGGAAACCGACGACTACTTCCTGTCGTCACCATAAGATAACCTGTGTCATGTACAAGACACCAATCCACCATCTTTTCAGAAGAACTTCTTTAAAAGCTGCGATACTTCAGTTGAGGGGAGTTTTGCTTTCGAAAAGATATAGAAGCTATTTCGGGATGAATTATTTTTGTCAGCTGACAGACAGAGGCTATGACCTTTTTATTAAAAATTTGTCTAATTATTGGGTACGATGAGGTTAGTGAGTTTTTGGTTCTTAAACTATTAGCCAAAGATAAATCAATTAGATCTAAGAAATTTAGATCGCACTTATTGTGGAAGTGTTGTCTTCTGGTGGGGTGTGTTTTCTGCGAACGCAATTTTAATGAGCATTTTTCGAAGTTTTGATTTACATTTTTTTCTGTCATTTGTATTTTTAATATAATTACACATGGGTCAATTGTGGGTGTAAAAGTTAAAATGTCTGGTTAGCTTGATTGTTAAGAATTGAGTTGAGTTATTGAAATGGATACCATATTGCGAGGTTATGTTTGTTTTCAGGCTGTTGAAATCAAGCTAAGCATATGAATTCGGATAGGTTAGTTTTTTATGGTTTCGTGTAAACAATAGAGACCTTGTGGCAGCATCGATCTCTCTAGCAACCATGACGACCTCTAAATATCAGAATTAGCTACGATGTGTAAAACGGGAGGAATCGGCAGGAAATTTCTTTAAGAAAGGAAGAAGAAAAAAAGAAAGGTAAATGAAGAGGAAGCTGTCAGAAAATGCAAGTATCGCTTTTGGAATGCTAAGGAAACATCAGGTTAATTTTCATATAGTAATATTATTATCATAAAAAAAAAGTACGTGATACATATGAATCTTTCATCTCGAATTATATATTCATATAAGTATTGGACAAAACTAAAGCACCCTTTTGCAAAATATTACTTATCCTTTGATATTTACAGGAAAACTAGCGAATTGTATACGCGTTTTGAAAATGTTTTTTTTTTTTTTAATTCTAGTCAACCAATTAAACATTTCGTTGCACTGATATCGAGCTGAAACATGGAGTTCATCCTACATTTTTTGGACCTTATAAGGTTCCGTGGTGTTTCGAAAAAGCGGTCAATAATGAACTCGATAATATGCGCAAATTTGGGGTAATTGAACCAGTGTGGCTTAGTGACTGGGCCACCCACTTTAGTCGTATTAAAAAGAAAAATGGTTCCTTAAGATTGTGTGGAAATTTTAAGAAAACCATAAACTCTTTCATTGAAATGGATGTTTACCCGTTGCCATTAATAGATGATATTTTAATGAAACTTGCGGGGAACTTATATTTCTGTCTCCTAGATTTGAAAGGTGCATACCTTCAATTAGCTGTAGCAAAAAGTGCATAGAACTTGTTAGTTGTAAATACTCCTAAAGGATTATTTAAGTTTCTTAGGTTACCTTATGGTATTAGTTCAGCTTCAATGGTGTTTGAAAAAATCATGGACCAAGTAGTACAGGGTATTTCAAATGTTGCAGTATACCTAGATGACATATGTATCGGTGGCCATAATATGAAATAATGTCGGAAAAACTTAGTAAAAGTTCTAAAGCGGTTAGAAATCTAAGTATAGTATTAAAATAAATTTAGAAAATGTCGCTTTTTCGTAGAACAGGTTGAATACCAGCTAAATTTGAGGCTATTTTAAATTTATCGATTCCCAACGATGTGATACAGTCCCTTATTTAGGGTTAATTAATTATTATGGCAGATTCCTTAAAAACTGTTCACTAGTGCTATCACCCTTATATAATTTACTGAGAAAGGGGGCTGCTTGGGAACGGACAGGCGAATAGGCCGAATGTGATTGATTATGATGCCAGCCCGAGAGGCGTTTGTGCTGTCCTCAGTATCGTCGATTAAAAAGGGATTTGAATGAACATGCAAGATGGCTTCTTCTACTTTATCTCCTACAGAGAGAACTATTCTCAACTCCACCGAGAGGCCTTGGCAGTCATATTTGCAATTAAAAAATTCTCCAGATTCATTTACGAGTACCCTTGCACCATTTACGTTAGTGTCCTAATTAGGTGATCAAAAAGCTCTGTCCTCTATCTTCTCGATTTTGGATTTTGCTGCTCTCTGAATATAGTTGTGTAATAAAGAACAGGCCCGCCGTAAGTCAACAAAAACATGCTGACGCTTTAAGTCGTCTGCCTGAAAACAGACCCCCGAGGTAGAAGAATTTTGCAAAAATTTCATGGACATTTAAGAAGAGTTACCTATTTCATTAGAGGAAATTAGAAAGGCTGTTAAATCAGACCCAGTTCTTTTGCAAATAAATAAAAAAATATTTCGAAAAAGTTTGGCCACGCAAAGTCAAAGCTAGTCCTATTTCCCCTTATTACCATAATCGAAATGATTTACATATACATAGACGAAAATTGCATGTTTTATCAAGACCGGACTCAAAAAATATATTTTACGCGAACTGCACGACCAACACATAGGAATTGTTCGCATGAAGTTGCTTGCTGGATTTCGTACTCTAGGGTCTCACTCTGTGTCTTAATGTGTGTGTGTATGCGTGTATGAGAGTGCGTGCATATATTCATATGTGTGAGTACAGCTCTCTATGGCGACGCGTTCTCATGCAGTGTCCAAATATAGAGTAAAACACGAAATTTTGATATGGCAACCCTACGAAAGAGTTGCGCGATTGGACCCACGTAAACGCGTTCTCAGGCAATTTCCAAATATATAGTGAAAAACAAAAATTTTGTCTGGCAACCCCAAGTAGGGGTTACCCGATTTACTCCATTTTTTAAATTTTATTTACTATTACTATGAGAACACCACGTACCAAATTTTAGCTCTCTACGTGCTCTCGCTGTCAGCAGCGCCATCTATCGTGTTCAAAGCTATCCTACCTGTCAAGCTGAAACCAACCAAACACATTTACAAAATTTCATTGAAATCGGTTGTGCGGTTGCGGATATTTGCGTGTACAAACATAGTGACACTGGATTTTTATATATTAAGATAATTAAAGCTTCTAGAGCTATATAAGGGAAATTAGCTTAAAAGGAAAGTGAATATGATATGTATGAATCATTCATCTCCAATTATATATATTTATATACAGGGTGTCCCGGAAGTCGACGTCAAGCCGAAATCGGGTGATAGGCCAAATCATAATAGTTACTAAAAAAATATAAAAAAGAACTGAGTCATGTATATTTTAAATTATAGGCATTTCTCTTTTTTTTCGAGAAAATGTACACCCTGTGGGTGGGGTGAAATATTAATTTTCTTTTCTTCGTTCGACAAAATGTGACATTTTCTTCCAAGCTAGAGCAGTTGGCTTAGAATTAAAATCAGCAGGTTACATAAGCACTACTTAAGAAAAATAAAATTGGAAAAAGTAAAGATTTGTAGCAACAGGATCTAAAAAACCATCACAAAAAAGAAATGCATATAATTTGAAAAATACATGACTTAGATTTTTTTTTATATTTTTCTGGTAACTGTTATAATTTGGTCTATCACCCGATTCCGGCTTGACGTCGACTTCCGGGACATCCTATATACGTATGTATACTGGTGGAAAATAATATATGTAAAGCAATACACAGAAAAGTCACATTGATGTAGGCTGATTAGGCTAAGCGTAGGAATAAGTTGCATGATAACAAATTTTAGTCTTAATACAGCAGCCAACGTGTACTTATTGGGCACACTGCCTTTTTTACAGGACGAAAACTTTTTCTGTTCATTTAAAATTCATTTAATTTCCCATTAATTTGTGATTGAAGTTGAATGATCATCGCGACCGAAGTTTGGATAATGGGAAAAGACGGAGTAGCAGCGATCGGCTTGACATGAAGAGAGACAGCATCTATGAGATTATAGTGTTGCAGAATTTTTTATCAACCTTTATGCGTTCATCTTTAACTTAGACTTCATATTTTTAATCGATTACCTGCAAGAAGCAAAAAGAAAAATTCATGGTCAAACAGAAATGCAAGTTATCAACCTTACGTCGTAAGCACTCAAATTTCCACGATAAAAGCAAATTGTCAGCCTTTAAGAGCTTCCAGGTCCTTATGATTCGCGAATGCTCTTATGTGGTTTGTTTCTTGAGATATTTTCTTGTCTTTTCAGTTGAAGTGACATCAATTATGGTTAGAAGAATACTAATGGCATGCCAATTTATTCTAAAATGCTTTCATGGTTGATTGCGATTCGCATATCTGGTGTTTAGGGGTTTGGGAGAAAATTACGTAATTTAACTGAAAATTTCTAAACTAACTTAATAGGTACTCAGGACATTAGGAACTTATCCAATATACACACATTTTTAATATAATTAGTGGCAAATGCAATAGCCTCAATATCCATATAAAATGAAGTACGGATAATGCCAATAATATATATAATAACTAGATAGTTTAAAGGGTAGAGCTATAGGTAACGATCCAGGACTAGAAGTTTCTTTTATTTTGAATTTCACAATATTAACAAATACACCATACGAATGCACCGGTAACTACCTTTGATGTTTTTCTTTTTATAAATCTTAATTGAAAAAAAAAAGTAAAAAAGATCTGGGTATGTAGTTGATCTACCAAAATCAAAATTGAATAATAACATACCGGAAACAGGATATCGGCCGAATACAGCGTAGGCGAAAAAGCCACTCATTGATAGTCGGATTGAACTTAGTTGAACTTGCTTTGAGGTTTCTGAAAGTAATCATTTCAGAGTTCCGGAGTTCAGTGAAACTTTGTAAAATTTAATGATTGTAATAAATATTAGCTATTTGAAATTGTGTTGTTTCGGAAGCTTGAAGTGTATAGTTCTATTGTTTTGCGCGAAATTAAAGCTGTTAACCTATTAATTTGGAGTGATGGTGCAATGTTGCAGAACCAATGTCCGAAATTCTGTCGGAAAATCGTTTTGTAGGCAAGTGAATATATTTAAAAACAAAATTATTATCTTGTTTTAAAATTATTTGTAATGCAAATTTTTAAATATATATAACACAGAAATAGAGAAACATACGAAAGTTTAAGATCATGCGCGATTTTTTTAATTCAATAAATATCAGAAGGTTTCTTTTTTTTAATCACAGCCCTATATATTTCTTTTACCTAAAGAAAGGTGACGCTAATGAGTTGTTTATTTTAATCATTATTAATCCAATATTAACTAAACGAAATTTTTTGACATACTCAATTTCTGAAAGATTTCTTACAAAAATTGCAAGTAAACCATTTACTTTGACAGTTTTTGAATCATAAGAAATGTCTCCTTTACGAGATCACTACTGCCATGATGAAACGAAAACACACACATCACACTAATACATTTCGCGAGTGGCTTAAGTTTTCATCCGACATGTCGCTTCCTTGTTAGTTTTTTATTCAATAAAGTCAAATAGTAATATTAGTATGAGGTCATTCTGTAGCCTTATGATTATTTCCGGACGACTACAGTAAAATGTATTCACATTTATATACATAAGCTTGTGCCTTATGTACCCAGTAGTATTCGGATTGGATTGGATTGGAACCAGGTTGGAATCCAAAATGGTTTCCTGAAACGTAGACTAAACCAAGGTCCATTGCTCACCCCCTAGACTTATGAGCAATTCCTCAACGGGACGCTCTAACAAAATTCAAAAATTGCCCCCAACCCTCCTTTCTGGCTGCATGCAGTCCTTCCAGGAGGTGTGAGCCAAGGAATCTGTAACGTTTACCTGAGAGGGCCGCACAGAGACAAAGAAAATGAGTCACCATTTTGGTTTCCTCACCATATCCTCTGCATACCGGATCTTCAACAAGCCCCATCCTATGCATGTGAAACCTGAGAAGAGAGTGTCCAGTGAGAATGGACAATAGAGTTCTCAGGGTTGGCTTGCTTAGTCTAAGTAGCTTTGTTGTTTCATTTGGGTTGTGTAAGCCCCACAGTTGTTTTTTGATTCTTCCTGAAGGGTCATCCAACCAAAGGCGACTATGCTGGCAGTCGGCCCAAGCCGAGATAGTGGAGGCAAGGTGTTTTGGTGCGATTCCAATTGTGGAGGAGATTTCCTCCGAGGATGCACCAAGACTAGCGAGTTCGCTGTGACCTGGCAGGGGCTCCCAAAGCACCAGTACCCGGTTGTTCCAAAAAAGGAAATGGTCTTAGATTCCAATACAAGTTTGGAGGTTGTAAAAGTTTATGGTAAGGCCTTGACAGCTGCTTGGCTATCCGAGCAGATGGCAATCTCTTTGGTCTCAGTATCTGAGCTAGGAGATACATTCCCGCTTCAAGGATGGCCTTGACTTTCCGCCTGGAAAACTGTTATATATATGTTTCAAGGTGTATGGTAATTTTCATGTGAGGCTCCTCGCAGAAAAGAGCTGCTCTGGTGTTCTCTTCCAATTTGGAGCCATCTGTATATACATATGATAGGGTTTGTCAATGGTTGAAGCACGGATTTTGATTCCCATTCAGCCCTATCTGGAACTTTCGATTTAAAGTTGCTCTTCACCAATAGCATAGCATAATAATATAAAAACCAAATGTGGATTACGCATTTTTATACATTTTAGTATACGCGTTACAGTGTCGTTTTCATGTAGATCTATTTAGGTAATATGAGTGTAACATTTTCGTTATTAACTACGAGTAAAAGGGTATTTTCTTCTGGTTTGCAAGTATTGAAGAATTATATATTGATATTTCGTATAAACAATAATTATTTCATGCTTTTCGCACATCCTACGTTTTTATAACCAGATATATCAGTCAGTAAAGGAATTTTTTTCTCCTTCTCTCTCTGGGCGCTTTTTATTCGCTCGTTGTTTCAAATAAGAGGGAATATTCCAAATATGGTCTCGAGTGTTTAATGGGGTAGCAGAATTGGCCATGAGGACTACCAAAACTTAGTCCTCCACAGTTTTATAAGGTAAGTATATGTTGACTTCATTACTTTCCTCATCCTTCCAGCATCCCAACTCAAAATTTTTTTTCTCGACATGAATTTTGTTGTTGTTGTGAGTCGAGGTGGCAGGTTAAATCTTTATAATTTAACCCACTACTATCCCCTATTAGCCGTGGTGAGTAAGCAATGTTTAACTAACAATGGACTGAGCGATTTCCTATTTCATGTGGCACACATTTTGAGTTTCTGTATATCAGGTTTTGAGCGGCCTTTAAAACGTTTAATACATAAAAAACACGCAAAACTCAACCAATCAGATGAAATTTTACACCCGTAAATCGAATTTAATTAAAAAAAATATATTTTCTTGTGTCCGAGTGATATTTTAATCGCTTAAATGAAATTAAACCCATTCCGACCTTAGTTTTCAAAAGGTTATTTTTACCTGAATCCTGCGTATGAGCAAGAGAGACGGAGCATGGTAAACACTATCTTTACCTTAATTTTCCTGCAGTGATTGTATCTGCAGCCAACATAAAAACATCAAATGGCATAAGAAAACGTTCAGTAAGCGATATTTTTTGTGTTGGTAGTTCCAACTGTGCCATAGCGCGAAGAGAAAATTATAAAACTTGTGTCATTCTTTCCTTGCCAGACTGCCAGACAGGACTACACCTTGTCAGTGACATAACTAGCCCTTTACGGGTCCCAATTCAAAAATAAACGGGAAGCCCCCCCCCCCCCTTATCTATGAAAACGAACGTTGACTGCCGAGCGTTGGACGAGAAGTCGACTAGTCGGCAGTGGACACCTGAAAGCTGGTTGGGTTTTATGATAAAAGAATTAAAATGGAATTTGAATTCTTTTCTAATCTCAAGTCACAGTTTATACAGAAAACAAATTGGAGCGTGTGCTAGTTATAAGTTAATTTTAACTTATAACCACTTTTAGAAGGATTTTCTTTCGAGATTTAGCGCACGCAAAGTTTCGAAATTGAAGAATCATTTGTGGCTTGTTGGGGCCTCCTTGAATCAGGGCCTCAAGTCATATATTGTGTTTCAATATTTTGTTTGAGCGTGCCCAGCGCACCAACATAACTTCCGACTACTTAGTAGTATGGGCCATAATAAATGAGCTATTCAGCTCATTCTTATATTTTTTAAAGGGGGTGGATTCTATCACGTATGGTGGAGAGTAATTCCCTACATTTTAGGGGAAAAAAATTGAAAATTCCCCACACTTTAGGGAATATTTCCTAAATTTTAGGGGAAAAATACAAAAATTCCCTACATTTGAGGGAGAAAATCCTGCTTACATTTTAGGGACTAAAACCTAATCTACGTTTTCGAAGGTAAAGCTTTCCCTAATCTTATCAACAAATACGTAACCTTTGTTGTAGAAATTGTTGCCACTCAGTTTAGGAATTTTTTTTTAGTGTGTAGGTTGTCGTTCTGTACTCAGCTATCGCCGAAAAGTCACATATTCGTGTAAAGCAGTCACAAGGGGAGAACACAGTTCCACCGTTTCGTCCGATTCGTACAAATGTCAAATTTTCTTATATGAGACATATGTGCAATTGGACACATTATACCGAAATGGAGCAAAATGGATCGAATCGAAACGGAGAAGTTGAGCAAATTTCAACTTTTACGGGTGACATAACCTAGAAAAATCATCTGTAAAGATTTGGATATACTCAAAGATGCATGAAAAGTTAAGGAAATAAAAAAAGGTATGAATTATATGCAAAAAAAAAAAAGAATGTTTTCGTGGATAAATGTAAAGCGGAAAAACAAAATCTGGCAAAAATTTTAAAGTCAAGTGTCTGAAGCCGAACGGAACAATTGTGCTCATGCATCCTTTAGATCGAAATGGGTTTGATCGAATCGGATCGAAACGTCGGAATTGTGTTTGTCACTTTACTGTCCTCCAAAGTCTGCATGTCGGATCATAGCCCAAACTACAAGTGACAAGGTGCTTGCTCGGTTGAGGGTGGCAGATAATCACTCCAGTTCAGAGTCTAACATAAGTTTTACTGTACCTCTCTAGTTCCTGTATGTGCTGTGACCCTCTGATTCACTGATTCACGATTGAAAATGGCTCTCTTGCAACACACAGATGCAATAATCACATTAGATTTGGACCGCTCAGGAGTATAGCTGATCCTTGCTTAGAAACAAATATTCCTTCGATGAAGATTTGGAGTTCAGTTTGTCATTTCCGTCGTTTGACTTTGTAACTATTTGTTTTATATCTTATAAGGAAATAAAAGAGGATTCGTCTGGGGAAATCGAGAAAAAAATACCTTTGTTGTTGTTTCATACACAATGAAAATAAATAAATATAAATAAAAATGTCAATGGAAACTGTCCGACTTAATTAAGGCAAATTGATATTGGCTAAATTCCATACAAACATACAATAAAGAACCGATTAATTCAGAAATACATATAGTAGCGCAATAATTATAGTTAAACATTTGTTTTTTATTGGTGATGAGATTGAGCAATCGACTAACATATTTAACATCGTTACAAACGATTAGCGAAAGCCTTTATTATTACAACCATATTTGATCACTCCTGGCTCCATTTTGCATTGCACGAGACGCGGCACATATGTACACGTTCAGAGTAAATCATCAATCTGAACTGGGAAGGTACAATATTCCAGAATATTGAATCCAGGAGAAATATCACACAAATTCATACCTGTGAACTAAGGTGACCTCCCTTTTCAACCTTCTAAAAATTATATTTTGCAGATTCATAGCCAAGTGGGGTGCATTTTGCGGATGTTGGAAGAGTAGCTGAAAGTGTTCTGCTATTCGCCTGTCAATGTTGTACTGGTGAAACGTACAGGAGAATGTTACCCGGTGAACGACAAAATTCTTCTTGATGAACATATAGAAATTCCCATCGGTGAGGACATGGAAATTCTCATCGGTGAGGATCCTGTGAAACTCAGTTTTAGACTTACAGCTCTCGCTGCCTGCCCAAAATGGGCATGCCGGAATGCCTATATTATTTGGTACATTTTGGCTTTATTTTTGAAATGGTTACAGAATTCCGGAAAAACATATACATACATATATGCTCGTGAAAAGGGGCATACTGTAACAATTCGAAAAAAAGATTTTTTTGCTGGCTACTATACAGTTATTCTGGATAAAACCTATCCCTGTTTATGTAATAAATTGCGTCTCATTGCTCCTGTAGAAAATGTTGAGATTCCATTTTAAAATAAATTTTTAAAAGGGACACATATCATTCTATTCACGAAGTATAGCTACAGTACATTTCCGTAAAATACATATGCAAAAGTTAACATGACACCTGTTCATGTAACTACTAGTAAGGGTCCTGAATAAACAATTGAAAAATTAATCGGAAATCCTTACTACGTAGGATAAATTGTTTCGTATCTACCTTATGAATGAAAATCACAATTCTTCCTCCAAAAGAACCCAACCGACATTTTCATCTTCAAAATATAATGAAACAGTTGGAGCTCGTGATCCCAGGGATACTCTGAAGGACGTATGCCAATTTGAAATTCTTGCTATCTCTTTCAGGAGTAAGAATTTGGGCGGCATGAAACAAAAGCCCCAAAGCTATAGAGGAATCCCCTGTCAGTTTTAGGGAATCCCATGCCACTCAGGGCTTCATATGGAAATCTTAAAAAATATTTTACATATTGTGACAGCTTTACTGGGTTTCTTGATAGTTTCAATTCCCAAGGGGTAACCTGTTCACAACTCTTTTTATAGGGAAATCTTTTCGACAGTCCTAGTGTGATAACTCTTTGTTATGTTTGGGTTTTTGGATTAACTGAGATGAGTCTAGGAAGAAAACCTCTTGTGGACGTTATCGGAATTGTATAGAGGATAGGATAGTAAACGGGAAATCAAAGATGAAGTTTCATTTCATTTTAATAGACCTGGAAATTGAATACATTCTCTAAGGGACAATCTGACTTTACTCCTCACATAAAAAAAAAAAACAGTGTAACTTAAAGATTTGATTGCATTATTATTAGAAATTTAAGATGTTTGTGCAATGTTTAAAATTTTCTTATAACGCGGCAAGTAATGCAAGAATTGTTTGTAGTAGAAGCTATGATAGATGCTGGATTGCACTCTCTCAATATTTAAGGTAAGTGCTACTAGCACCAATTACCATAAAAAGTTATTTAAATTTATAATAATTCAATAATGTGTACTTTAGTGATAAGCATTCACATGACTGTGGCAATTAGAAAAATATAATGTTTGAAGATTTTGCAAAAAGATGGGCAAATGTCAATATTTCCACTTTCCATCACGTAGAATCACACTTTTTAATTATATAGCACTTTTGACATTGATTAGTTAATTGGTTTTATATTCTTAATGTCGTTTCACACGAGCGACTTATAGTCGTGCAACTACATAGTATCGTAATTTCTTTGCGACAGAAGAAAATTGGTCTCACATTACCGCGACACAACAAATATTTCAATTATAAGTACCTGCTCGTAAGAGGAGACAGTACTCAGCAAAAGTTTGAATTTAGATTCCAGCGAACCTGTAGGTAATAAAATTTACTATACGTAGGTTTGTGTCCTGAAAGTGTGAAAATGCATATAAAATTAGTCTAGACCTAGACCACAAGTCACATTAGAGACATCTAGCGTAAAAGGCAGAAACCCAATATGCGATAATTTAAAACGAAATTGAAAATATGCAGTTTAAAGAAATTGAAAACTTTTAACGAGAATTAACTCTCCTTAATTTTTTTGAACATAATTTTTAAATATACTATTTTGCTTTGTATTTCTACAATTTTCTACGAAATATTGCAATCTCTCGAAAAAACAAGTAAGTACTATTAGAGTCAAATAATTAATAAAGGACCACTAAAAAATCAAAAAAAAATCGACGCTATTTGCTAGATCTAGGTTTTATGTTTCAAAAATAGTCACAATCTAAAGAAATGAGAATACCTAATAACAGGAATCTTATTTAAAAAACTTAAATTTTTAAAATTACCTACAAGTTTCCGAGCTATTTACTAGACCTCTTCCTTACCTTTAATTTAAGATATAAGTCATTATTCTGCTACCAATAACTTTCCAGAAATTCGCATTGAAAAAAGTATGAAACTTTAAAATCTTGGTACTCTTAAATCGTGTGAATATAGTTGCGCGACAGCTATCGGTAGTGTAAAACCGCTTTAGGGTGAAATTTTCGATGCGAGGCTAGTGATAGATATTGTCAAAATGAGCGCGTGAACATTAGAATTTTTATATCCTAGATGAAATCTGTAGAGTATACTAAATTTGTCATTTCATTTGTAATGCAATAATGATAATATAGCACAATGGATTGGACACCCACGCATAATATTAAAACTTATTTTGATTTTTACATATCCGCTCGTCTCTCCGTACCCACGATAATTCGAGAACACATTCACTTAGGCTTATGTCACACTAGCTTCCAATTGTCTGCGCGTCATGATCAAAGACTCGTTGTTGTCACACGAGCGTAACTTTATTCGCAAAATGGAAAATTATGTTGCACTTTTCTAATAGCTATTTAGTTTGATTATAACTTTTGATTAAAATGAATGTTTCAAATAATATTTTCTTTTTATATTCTGTTGGAAAACTTTTAAAAAAGCAAAAAAAAAATGAAATTTTTTTTTCTTAACATCGGAAGATATTTCACCGGGAATTTCTCTTTAAAACATCCTAAATTTAAGGAACAACATCAATTTTCCCCTTTCATAGTTTAAAAGTTTTGCACCATAGCAAAAACACTACGCTTCTAATTTCAAATTGACGCGCGACTATTTGGTACATCGTGTGCAGCATTGCCAGACGACTATGTCCTAAAATCTTCATTTTGACATTTGAAAAAACTTCATTTGAAGTTTTTCAATATTAAGAAGGTAAAATGATATTTATTGATCTATGTAGCTATGTATGTAGTAATATCGCTTCGCGCAAACAAAACACCACATTTTGTAAGAAACAGAGATACATTTTCTAATAAATCAAATTATTAAATATATGAAAAACAAGTAAAAAATCTAGAATTGGTCTAAGACCAATTATTATGATACCCTAGATGAATGCCCGCATGCAATTTCGTATGGTTACCAATCTATGCAAGTGTGATTTTTAAAGTGGTTTTTCAGTTCGTCGTACAGAAAAAATGATTATAACTAATTTTATAGGATTTCGTATTATGAAGAAGTTTTTAGTACAATAAAAATGTCTAGGACTGATCGTTTTCACATTATATGTAAAAACCCTAAATTTTTATATAGCAACACCATAATCATTTCTAGGTGTTACAAACGGAATGACAAGCAAAGTATACCCTATAGACTTCATCTAGGGTATAAAAATGGACTAAATCGGGCAACCAATAACGGTGTTGCCATATACAAAGTTAGGATTTTTACTTATACTGTGAAAACGATAAGTCGTATACAGTTTTAATGTACTGAAAAGTTCTTCAGAATATGAAATCCTATAAAATTGGTTATAATCATTTTTTTGTCCGACGAACCGCTCTAGATATGTATCCGAAAAAACTTTTCAAAAATCAAACTTGCACAGAGAGGTGACCATTCGAAATGACATGCGGGCAGTCATCAAGGTGATCATAAGAATTGGTCTTAGCCCAATTCTAGCTCTTTACTTGTTTTTTTATTTTTAATTAATATCAATTTGAGCTTCATAGTATTTTAGTAATTCCTTTGTTGGTTTCCATACATCATCTTGAAGTTCACTGGTTAGTGTTATACTTAGCTAAAGGACGCTACACACGCTCAAGCAAATCGTATGACTTGGTATACACAAGCCGAGTTACACGATTTGCATCAGGATATGTAGAAAAAGTCAGAGCTTGAGTTGAGATTGAAGTCTGACATGAACGAGATCGGCCGAAACAAGCAAGGCTGACGACTTTGCTCTAGAATTTAACTAAAGTTTGCATTAAAGTCGATGCACGTGGAGGGAAAATTTAACATCCGATTTTGTCTAGTTCAATTTTATAGTAAAGTCTTAAGATTTACTTGTATGGAATGATTTCAGCCGATTTCATTCATGCCAGACTTCATTCTCCCGATTTTCGCTACACACGTTTATGCAACTGCGCCATGCTGAGCTTGATCCTGTGCAGGGGTCTTAAGACATCTTAAGAACTTTTTCAAATGCTAACTAATGAGTAAAACTAGGTTTAACTATTTTGTGAAGTTTTATATGAAAATATTCTTGGAATTTTAAAAATTCTTTTGCTTTTTACTGCTATTGGATAGTTTACAAAGTATTTCTATTGTTTGGAGTAGTTTTTCCGTAATTTTTGTAATTTTTATTATAATTCCTAAAGTATAGCGGACGTTAGTTAATACGGAATAGCGTAGTAAAACGCTAAAATATGTAGTAGATCTACTTGAATTGTAGTAAAGTGGAATCTGTGGGGCTGTTAGATATTAAGTCTTTTTAAAGATTTTGTTGTACTTATGTACACGCAATATGATTTTAAATTTAAGGCTGAAAACTTCACAACTTGATCTAGATAAAATATCTAGCAAACTGAAGTTTTAACTTCACATATGGCAACGCTCCTCGTGAGGCAATGCAGAAGTGTGCTGAAATCTTGCACACGACACGACCTTTTTTTAAGAAAAGTAAATTTAAATTCGAAATTAAGACCAATCTGGCAACTCCTTCTTCGGGTTGCCATACAAAAATTTCGTTTTACACAATATATTTGAACATTGGTTGAGAATGCGTCGACGTAGCGAGCTGAAATTTTATGCAGGGTATTTTCATAGCAATAGTGGGCTGGTGTTGCCATACAAAAATTTGAGTTTTTACGTATGCTGTGAAAACGATCAGTCCTAGACGTTTTTATTGTTCTTCAGAATATGAAATTCTAGAAATGTATGCGAAAACCCACAATTCAAACTTGCACAGATGGTTGACCATATGAAATTACATACGGGCATTCATCTAGGGTATCATCAGAATTGGTGTTAGACCAATCCTAGCTTTTTTACTTGTTTGTTATAAATTTGTTCGTATTTTCCTCTTCCTAAATCAACATTTCATCAAAGTTCCGAAAGCAAAAATGAAACAAATATCACTAAAACCAAAACGACAACTGAACAATTTAATAAGTTTGAGGTGAAATTGAACACGTTTTCGATGAAAATAATTAAATTGAATTGTATTCCTTCACATTTACTAGGATATTTTCCATTAATGATGACTTTTCCGTAGAAATATGTTTACTTTTTATAGGTATTCTATTTCTACTAAGATTTCTTTCTAGTCGCCTTATAAAAATAATAAAAAATAATAAAGCTCGCGGTGATAAATTCTTGTGGGTAGCTCCTGTATATCTGTAATACAATATTTTGCCAGTCAGTTCTTTCTGCTGAATGCTAAGTGCGATTTCTTTATTTCTTCTAGGGTAAAATGAGAACGATTCTTTAGTAGGCTGTGGAATTGCTCTGCTTCAGGCTATTACCATGTTAAATGTGGTGTAGTATACGAGCGCTGATCTCCTTTGAAGAAAATTACAATGCTCCACCGTACCGGCCCTATTTGTCCAAAAGAGTCGGGTACAACTGTGAGGATGAGCGACGGTGGCATTACTAGCATGCCTGGAGTACTTTTCTGATCTTCCTTTCTGTACACAAGAACGGAACTAATTTTTCTTATACTCTTTGGGAAAGAAAAGTTTTTTCCCCCCTCAAAAGAACAAAAATTTCTCACAGGGGAGTACACAAGCAGTAATAGCAGTAGTGGTAGTAGTAGTAGATAGTAGAACTACATATAGGCCCACTGAACCTATTTACAGGTCCCATGATAACAGTAAAATTTCAGAAATAACTTGAATTTAATTACGAAAGAATTTTTGTAGAATCCTCTGCGAAATCCTGCGAATTTTCCAAACATGAAACATGTATTCCATGCCGATTTATACTCGTACATACTTACGTACGTATGCGTTTACTAAAAAAAAAACAACTTTTGAAAAAGGATGGCATATATAGTGCTATAGTTTTGCCTTGTATATATGTAGGTACATGGAATGGAATGTAAAGTGTTCCCTAAATAACAGGAGCATATCTTTTTGATACACAGAAGCGGCAACGAATGATGGGAACGGAGGCCAAGTTTTACAGAAAAGGGGCACATTGTTGCAACATTTATAGTGTGCATAGAGCATGCTTCTAGCTTCCATTCTTAAACATTACGAAGTTCCGTTCTAACAATTACCCGGTCGGTATCACTCTGTCATGAGAATATTTTTCCCATTCAACCGGACATCCCAACCGAACTCAACCCCACTAAGCATATGTGTATTCAGTATTACAGCGCGGAGGCTGAGATATCTATGTAAATAAAACACATACGTGAATATGCACCCGAAGATGCAGCAACAGTTTTTCATAATTTATACGACGAGTGCCTGGAAGTAAAAAGGAGTTGTATCCTGCCTATCCCCCATGAACCTCCTACTAGTTTCAATTCTACTATATATTTCCTGGGAGTGAGAAGCATGGGTTTCTTTTTTTTTATCAATATTTTCTCATTTTTCTGTGCGTTCAAGGAGGGTCGTCCTCTTAAATATTCGTTTGATGGCGAAATTGCCTCCGTCCTTGACATAGTTTGGCAACAATTTTTGTGATTTTTGAATTTCATACAATAAACTTTCTGGAATATTTTGAATGGAGCTGCTTATTCAAAAATATCTCTGGGGCAAAATGGCAGGAATTACATGATGTAAAGATGAAGGTATTCCTGAGCTAGGTATTATGAGGCAAGGTAAGGTAAATGAGGGTTAATTTCCGCCTCTTGTGTAGGTATTTTCCCTATGGCTGTACTTCAATATGGTGGTTATTTTATACATTACTCCCTTGATTTTTTTTTTTTGAACTTTTCGAGTGGGAAGGTTTTACGATTGTTATATGTAAACGGGAGAATTCGTGGAGAGAATAATAATTTATGGTTTACTAGCACTTTTATGCCCTTTAAAACAAAACAAGGCCATTATAATAAGAACAAGCTCACACATCCGTTGATTCATAATATCATCATCCGTCTACAAACCACCCACGAAGACTTTTAGCTGCCCCCATTACTATTGTTTCCCCATTGAATGTAGTCTTGGTAGCATATCCGCAAAAAATACAGTGACTTGTAACAAAGCAAATCAGAACATCCTTCTCACTTTGGTTGTTTGTTTTAATATCGCTTATTCTTGAGATATGCGTAAAATCTTCTTTGTTATCCTGAGAATGGAAAGATCACATGGTATACACTGCTTTTTATAAAAGGTTAATTAAAATTGAAGTCTCTTCCTTGGAACAATATTAACATAATAATACCTATTTAAGTTAAAGCCAGGTCTACATGATTACAAACAATCAGGTAAAAGTATTTCTGGTGCAAGAGAACAACAGTAGGGATAGCCCAAGGTATATAGAGGACATGGTGTTTCCATTAAAATTTTGACACATTACAGCTGATAGCCTGTGACGTAATTCTGTGACTAATGTATATATGTATATTTTTATAGGAAAGACAGAGAGAGGAGAGAGAGTATTGTGTTCTCTGTACCGTGCTTTCCTATACATTTTCACGATAATTCCTCAGTAATGGCGGAACGTGGTTCGTAATGGGAATACCTTGTATTCTATTCCCTTGGGGATAGTCTAGCTTTTTTTAAAGATGATACTTCTTAGCCAAAAGAGGCTACCATGCAGAAAAATAACAATTAACAACAATACATAGAACATTAATCAATAGGATCGAGATTTGTATCTGAAGCATCAACATATTGCTTCTATATATATCTTGTGGGTTTTATTATAACTAAAGATGGTAGATTTTTTTCAGTTTTCCAGTAATAAAAATTTCACTGTGATTTTGTTGTTGTTACTATTAGTGATTGGATTAATAGTCAAATGGTGTTTAGTTCTATCGGTTCGTAAAACTTTTGATTCATAATAAATGAATCGTTCATTGTAACGCTATTTAGCAAGTGGCAAATAAAGTGTTGGCATTAGATTAAGCCGGTCGCAAACCAAGTGTGAGCCAAGACACTTGCCACCAGGAATTTTCTGATTAGATCTGCGGCTCCAAACATAGCGTACAACAAAAGATAGTAATAATTACACTTTATATTTATACTTCATATATATTTAATATACTTAAATTCAATTTTTTAATTTTGATTTAGTAAATGTGAGTAGGTATGTGGCATCGCGTCAATACCCTGTCACCACTGCTCTGAACGCGTGACTAATCAGCACGTAAATCGGGCAATTTTACCTGTTTAAAGTCTCAGCTATTATTACTTCGCTGAGCGCACTGACATGTATATATATATATGTCAGTGGCTGAGCGTAGAAAGTTTTATTTAAGTAGCCATGATTTTGTTTGAAAACTTTTTGTAAACAAAAAATTATTGATTGGTTTGTCAGATTTAATGATAGTGAGTTATAGGTGAGCTATTAAGATCCTTTTGTGTGAATCTTATCTGAAGATTATTTATAACGTTTTTAATTCCGACGAGAGGTTACTTTTAAAGTGAAATCTGAAGAGTTATAATAAAGAATGTGTACAAAGCTATTGGAATACAACATCTTGTTTGATTTGGAGACTGATGCAGAGCTCCATGCTTATGTCCGCAGATTTGAAGAAACGTATTACTTTTTCTTTCTAGCTAGGTACCTTAAGACAGCAGTAAGGTGACCAGCTACGATTGCCTCCCATGGCTAATCGGATGTTACGTGAATCTATCCAATGCTGTTAGCCGATCATCCTCGTCACTACGGCTAACCATAGATCCGTAATAAAAGCACTGCGACCATATTCGCATAGGGTCAATTGGTTTGTTTTAACAATCTCAATGCGAATTATAGGCTCAACATTACTGAGTTGTTGCCTCAACCCGGAGGTCTAAACAATCTGAAGACTAACTAATCTGAATTCCGAAGTTTTTATGGGACTTCCCTCAAGTCGATCTTAGTTTGGTACAGCACATTGTGGCTTTTCTATTTCACGAGTATCGTCAACTTAGATCTCAAGGAACGCACTGGGAGTATAGTAGTGTCACACTCAGGCTCCACGCTATCGAATTCAATTCCAGGCACGTACTCTAGTGCGCCGTTCAAACACTCGCTATTTCATATTCGAACTGACGAAACATTCAATGTCGCAAGAACGCAATCGTAAACGCGATCGTAAACTATCCCAGTAACTATCCCAGTGGAATATTTGTAAGAAGCCGAAGACATCTGGTGAGGTCATCACTATGCAAGATAACCACTAAAGGTACATCTACTTACATGTTGTATATTTAAAAACAAACACTCCTAGATTCTGGCTGTCAGTATGCGATTATTGCCGCGCTGGTTGACTCCTACCCATGATACAAAGATTACAAGGTATTGCCGAATCGAGAGGAATTTGTTGTGTTGCTACGTCATGAGGTGACAGTCATTTCCAGAGAATTTGTTTTGAATTTTTCGTATTTTATTGACTGAAATACGTTTTGAATATATTAAAATATTTAACAAAACATTAGTTTCTTCGTTTCAAAAACTTCGGGAAAAGCATAATTATGTGTTAGTGGGAAAGTAAAGAAATTTCCAAATAGAAAGTTTTTCCACTGCGATAAGGACGATTGAAATTGAGATGAACAGATTTCTGACAATTGTCGCCAAAGGAGGCAAGTAACCAATTGACACATTTTCCGGCCATACCTTGTTAATCTTTGTATCATGACTCCTACGTATATTATCCAGTGTTTCACCTTTATATTCCCTATTGGGTCACGTCAGATCTGGCCGCTAAACCAGGATCTCTTGCGCGGATATGTCTCATATATATACATACATACATGCCGAAGTTAATGGAAAAAGTATTATTGAAAAATGTAATGGTATAAAAATTTACAAGACATGGCCTTCTCGAACTGCCAATTGCCAGCTATATCACATTGTATCTTTTTCGTTCTTTTCAATTTGATCCAATTGCAGTCGTTATTAAAAAAAAAATAATTGAAAAGCTTATTTGCGTCACAACAGCACTTCCTAACTTTTTTCAAAAGTAACACTTAAGACACGACAGAAAGTTAATGTTTTGTTAAATGTTTAACAATTTAACAATGTTTGTGGCTCCATCACAAAATAGGAGAAAATTAAGTGTCAAACTGAAAAATGTTGTATTCGAAAATTTTATATTTTTTTGACATATTCAAAATGCGTGGTATCCAGCTGCACCCCGCCCTAGTATTGACCCTGTGAACAAAGCTCTGATTCACACAAAATTGACGTGCTAATTGTTTGCCAAATATAAAAATTTTGTACTCGAAACTATAATCGAGTTTTTAATCAATCAAAATACGGCCTGCAAGATGACGTCCACTCCGCCATAGTGAAAATGCTGTCAAAATAGTTTTTGATTCAACTCACTTTAAATGTACTCTAGACGTGTTTAGATCGACATTTGTGCTTAGTGTAAAAACCAGCTCTCTAAAGTTGTAAGCGATAAAAGTTATTAAAAATTACAGAGATCTACTTTTAAATTCCAACCAAGAATATATCAGTTTATATTGAGTATTACGTCTATTGTCAACATTGCAATAATTCTCTTGCAACTTTGAGGTAGAATTTAATTGGAATTTCAACACAGGCCTAACATCTGTTCGTCGAGTTGGAAAAAATATGCTCTCAGTTTGTACGCGTTTACATTTGGGATTCGTCAAATTTGCTTTCAACTTTTTGTTATAAATAAGTTCGCATTTTTCTACTTTCTCAAACAACTTTTCATTAAATAATTTTTTTGACTGGAAATAAAAATTGTTTTTTTTTTAAACATCCGGCAGCAGTAGAATCACTGAGGTGTGAGGTTAAATTGAATGCGATTGCGACGAAAAGTAGAAATTTTCCTGATTTTGCGAGTTACGCGTTTAAAAGTTCCAATCCGACTCCAGCTTTATAAAGTATACTTTCTTTGGCAGCTCTAATTTTTACCACCAGACGATGTATCTTCATGTGGTTATCGTCAATTCCAAATTTACGGCGCTCGCGTTTTCTTTTTTCTCTAATTAAGACTAAAAATGTTACCGTTGAGTTGAACACGTATTTTTGCTAAATTGAATACTTATTCTAATCATTGATTCTCTTGATTACAACATGATTATATTACTTATTTTAATTTTTATATAATTTATACAGAAATATAAAAAAAATGCTGTCACAAAATATGTGCCTAGGTACGCTACTAGTACTACTTCAGCAAATAGTCATTATTTTTATTTTGTTATTCAGACTAGTAAAATACCAACAGTCAAAGAGGAATGCATATTTTAGGCCCAACACCTCCCTCCAGATATGACAGATATCTTAAACGATGCATTATGATACTCTGAACATATTTTATTATCAATATGTATTATCTTGGGCTTTGTTTTGATCTAGTACATTTTGGAAGACCTAGTATAGAATCGACTTCCATAGGTCATGAGAAGAAGTTTGAGTACCCATAATCCTATACCCGGAGGCTTAAAGAGCTATTTATAGCCATATTCATACGCACTTTTCTTAGTATATATGTACATCTTTTTTATTTGAACTGAGGTACTAGATTTTTCGCACCTTAGATCGACTCTAACTCGGAAGAGTTATGTTCGATCGGAAAACGGGTGTCACGGTTCGCCTCAGATTATTACCAGCCAGAATTCGTAGAAGAAAAGTTTTCTCTGCATACTTTTAGGGTGGAGATAGGACCCCAATAGCGGATGTTGCATATCAAATTAATGATCTCGCCGATTACTATCGGGCGGTGTACCTTTTTTGCTGATTCAGAAAAATTACTTGGGACGTTTTTGCCACCGAAAAATCCATTTTCAAGCACTTGGGTCACATACACCCCAGCTACTACATTTCGCATATAATTTTGCAATTCTTTTCTCCATGGCCATTAGTGCTCTGTGGTGAGCATTTTTTTCATAGGAAATCATTTTCCATGACTCACCTATCCGCGCAATAACGAGATGTAGAAAAGTACACTTTTTGGTCGAAGAAAGTCGTTCAAGCTATATGCGATCGCCAAAGCTTTCTCCCGCTGAATTGAAACAAACATTGATAATAAAATATGTTCCGAGTATCATCATGTCTGGAGGTGTCGAGCATAAAGTTGTATGAAAACTGGGCCTTCCACTTTATTCATTCTAGTCGGTCTTGAGGTGGCCCATTAGCCCTTGCAGGGTTGACGGTGGTTTTTGGGACACCCTATACACTTAATCTAACATTTTCTTTTCCTCATTTAAAAGTTATTTCTATTTCTAAATTTGTTTGTTATTCTTTTCTTTTATCATTATTCAAAAGATGAAATCTAGATACTTAATTTCAGTTGAGATACTTGAAATATCTTTCTTTATCTAGCACATAAGTTCCCTTCTGATATAATATGTATGTAAGTGTACGGATATGGTAATCAGCTCAGTTAACTAAAGTACATACACTTGGAAGCGAATAAACTAAAGAGTTTATCACTTGAACACACAAATACATACTTATATAGATGTATGTATCTACTCATCATCTATTATGTAGGTACTCAAGAATCTATCCTGCCATGAAAAGTATAAAAGTTATGTAAAGTGTTCGTATCGTATAATCTTAGAACACAGAACACAATAATGTGTCGCAGATATGAACTCTTATAATCTTTTAAAATTATGGGCAACAAGAAAGTTTTCCTTACATTTCCATATCTTCAAATAGCACATCTTTCTCAACAATAGGTTCTTGGTGATAATAGGCTAATTTTGGCTTTTCAAGGACCTTGTTTTAACCATAATCGGGCGCTTTCAATTAATCCAAAACAAACTAAGCACTTAAAGGATATTGTGCACAGCTGACGACCACAAAATAAGAACCTTGGAAATGCCATTTTCATTTAAAGATTAAATTCGAGATAGAAGGCTGCTTGTCTGGAGTCTTTAAAGGATTTCTTTTAAGTATTTTGCCAACATCTTTTTGAATTGTGAAATTACTTACATCATAGGTATATCTTGTTTTCCCCTCAAAATGAAAATATTAAGAAGCTTGACTTAACAGAAAAAAAAAGATTTTTTTTTAATAATGGCTAGGAAATGAAGAGCGAAAAGTCTCTGTTGAATTTCTTTTCATCCTTTGTTGTAAGTAAAACGGATTTAACTCAAATACCAGAATCGGGCCGAGAGTACTTGTTTTATTCAACGAATCTTTTTTTGTGTTTGTTTACTCCCAAGAGGATTGTGCGTTCCTGTTTAGTCTGTACATACATATTTATTTATTTATCAATAGTCACTTATTTACATGAGATTATATGAATATAGTTATTGTTGTATATTTACTGGCATACAAACATACATGAATATATGTGCTAGGTACAAATTCCCTCTCGATTTCCTGGCTTTTATGATCTTAAGATGTTTCACATCGCCATCCTTTTGTTTTCATTATAAGTACGAGAATTGTTTCGTTTTTTTTTGCATTTGTGTACAAGTTAAAAAATTAAAAACAAATTTATTTGGCAGCAAAGTCATGAATAAGATGTGCAAACAATGAAAGTAATTTGTATGTTTGTGTGGATACAGTGCTCCATATAAACTGCCTTGCACGAAATAATATTCTGTGGCAGGAATGTCGGGTATCTCTCCATCCATCCCCTCATAAAAACTGGGCTATGTATAAAAGGGATTCCACCCTTCTCTCCTATGTGTTCTATGCCATAAAAAGAAAGGCGCTTTCGGATTTTTATGATTGTAAAAATGTTAAGATGGGAATTTGTGCCTTTGCTTTGTTTTGTTTGCCTTCTTTAAACGAAACAGCTCTAGAATCCATTCGCATTTACTTAGCAGGCAAATGGCTAGTAAATATTAAGCCAAATTACTTTGTTTTGAGATAAAGATAGCCATGAAAGCTTGCAATTAAGACTCGGTCATTTCGAGATAATATTTAATGTAAAATTAACATTCAATTGAAATACTAAACAAAAAATTTTTTAGTTTTAATTAAATTATATGTGATATAAGCTGTGTGTATGTATTGAAACATGTCTTCCGAGTGTTGCCAAAATTAAAAGTTGAGTTTTATTCTCCGAAAGTGTGGTGTTGGATTGGTTTTTGATAGTCATAGGACTCACCGGACATGATCCATATTATAATATTTTTTCTTCTGTTAAATTTATTTACTTACTAAAGTCTACAGATGTACAAAAGTTTCTAACAATCTGTATATAATTTTACAAATCCATAGATCAATAGCTTTAGAATATATAAAACATTTTCATATTTAATTCAAAGCCCAACATTGCGAGATACTATACCAAGAAAACCGTCGAACAGGAAGGCCAAAATGTACCTGGAGTATAGCAATTATGGCACAGGTAAACTACAAGGGTTTTTTCACAAATTTGTGAATATCAAAATAATATGAGCAATTGCAAAATAAAATGTTGCTCGCTTCTCTAATAAGTAGGGATTGAAAAGAACAATTATTTTCATTCTTTCTAACCAAAAAATCATTTAGAAAAAGTTATGGGATAATTGATGGGAATGTAGCATTATGATTCTTATTACCGAATGTTCACAAATTTCCTATACTTTTTAAATTTATGATTTTTATTCGAAATTATAAAAAATAACTTTCTTTTTGGATTTATATTTTAAAAATTAGATATAATAATTAAAAAATGATTTGTATTTTAAAAATTAACAAAAAGTGTAGACCAATTCTAATGATACCTTACACTGTAAAAAAATTGCACAATTGTTGCCACAAAGCTGAGGAATTTTTCCCTGAAATGTAGGGAATATTTCCTAAAATATCTCGAATATTCCCTAAAATGTAGGGAATATTCCCTAAAATGTAGGGAATACTTTCCTAAATTTTAGGGAATAATCCCTAAATTTTAGGAAATATTCCCTACATTTCCGGGAAAAATTCCTAAGCTTAGTGGCTACAATTTGTGCATTTTTTACACTGTAGAGTCATTTTTTCCACCGTAAAACAGTTTTGTGAAATAAAAATAATTTTATGATTTTGATTTTCGATTTTTAAAATAAAAATCATTTCTTGATTTTTATTCTTGATTTTTTGAAAAAAAAAATCGGTTTTAATTTTTATTCTTGATTTATAGAAAGAAAATCAGAAAATAATATTTTACATATGAGTTTTTTTTAAAACATTCATAACCGTAACGGTCTCTGATAATAAGAGATAAAAAGGACATAGATATTGTTTCGAAAATTTTCAACGCCTTAATACATGAATCAAAAATTAGCGAGTAGAAAAATATTTAGAATCCCTTGACCATTAAGGGCATTCTAAAAGAAAAAAAAGATAAGAAATACCTTCGTGATGTTCTATGGCGAAAAATGAATAGGGGAACAATGGTAAGTTTTATCTTTAATAACAATAGTTAACTAATTAACTTTAGATAAAAGTAAATAATGCAAAGAAAACGGGTTCAGCAGGTGGCACTAAGTGTTTTTTCACAGACCGCGATAACATCATTATTGATATTACTGGCAAGGAGTCTCCAACATTGAAAGGGATTATTTGGAAATCATCTCCCACTCTTTGCTCTTGTCAGTCAATGCTTCAAAGCTTTGAAGAAAAAGAATATTATTTTTTAATGTATTGTTCTTTTAACTAGACTGCCAAAACAAAATAAAAGGCGTATGACAAGAGGACGAAAAGAGATTCATAATCTGCAACTCAACGCAATTATAAAGGAGCGGGATTTGAGACTAGGGAGAAATGATACAACATCTGAAATAGAAGGAGCGAATAATTCAGTTGAACAAGATTCAGCTGTGCACGAGAACATTTTTTATTTGAGTAGATATTAAAAATAAATAAATCCTTAAGAACATATATTCATAGAACTCTTCATTATTTTTGTTTTTTATGAAAAATGATTAAGAAAATAATTCAATACAGTTCCATCTAAATATTTTGAATTCGCATCATCATAATCTTGGAACTTTTCTTCCTATTCTGTGGTAGAAAGTAATTCAAAATTACAGCCTGTTCGAAACGTTAGTTAAATAAATACAGTCGATCTACTTTTGGGCTAAGCATCAACTCAAAATCGTCACTTCCGCTGCTATCACTACTGTTATGTATTCGACGCATCCAGGACATTTTCTTATTGAAATTTATGTTACCAATTTAAGTAAAACAAAATTGTTAAAAATTACACAGCACCGGTCACTTGTGAAATATTCTCGTATACTGCTGTAGTGAACAACACTCAATTCAGTAAACAGCCGAAAACAGACCTGTTCAGTTTTTTTTTATAATTTGCGTTAGAAGGTGTAGAAAACAAAAAGTTCATTCGGGACTTATTCTGTCAAACAAGTAGCAAACTTTTGTGGCATTCCAGATTAAGAGAACGTGTGTTTTAAATAAATCTTCACTTAATTAGATTGTTGTCTCTTGTCACTTGGTACTAGAATTTGTACGAAATAAATGTGTTTTTCTGAATTGGTTGTCCGGAACCTATTGAATCATTGGTGACTAGACGCTATACTGTAAAAATTTGGTAACTCTATTTTTTTAGTGAAACAGAAATCTACAAGAAAGCTCTATTTCTACAAGTTTTTAGCTTGTGAATTACAACTACAGAACTTTTGTGAAACCAAAAATATCAATTTTTCTACAATTTTTGTTAAAAATCACTTGTAAATTATAATTTGTTCGTGAAGTAAGCCACTGACCTACATTAAGGCCGAAGCACAGTGCTAGCTTTTCCAACCTCGACCTCAGTATAACTTTAAGAACCTCGACCTGATGAGCCTTGCAAACTTTAGCAGCTCACAATGCGAGCTTTGACAACTTCAGTATGATAGAATTTAATTGGGCTATTGGCTTGAAAATTGAAATTATTTTGTAATACAGCAGGAATAACTTTTCACGTTAAATATGTTTCCCAAACTTTTTTCCACAAATTTCCCATATACTTTTTTTCGTAAACAATGCTGGCATCAAATGATTACAAAAATTAGCTGCCAAAGCTGACAAAGTTCCAGCTGAGTAGAAAGTAGACCTACTCGAGCTCAACCTCAACCTGGCCGGCTTCACCAACTTTCCCATTGGGAGCTTGATAACCTGATCTCATATCATGATACAAAGAAACAAGAAGGTATGGCCGAGTTTTCTGTCAATTGGGTACTTACGTCATAGGATGACAAAAGTCATTCAGTCGTGCGATCTGTCATTGTCTCAAGTTTTGATTATTTATTTGAGAAAGCTAAAATTTCATATTATTTCACAACAGTTTGTGATATATATATTAAAAAAGTGTGAATATAGAGTTCCGAATTGCTTAGGGAGCACTGCTGATATGATAATTTGTTGTAATGTAATCTCAAAAAACAGTCAAGAATCGAACAACTTCTTATAGCGTATTATTTTTTAAAAAATTTTTAAAAAATTTATAAAGTTTTAAACGTCCAAACGCAACCAAGCAATCTTTTTCTGTTCACTGACAGATACAAATATTTTGATATTTTACAAAATAATTGACATGGTTTGACAAATGACTTTTGTGTCTATATGACGTAGTAACCCAAATAGTTCCTCTCGAATCGGCCATACCTTCTTATCTTTGTATCATGATCTCATATTTTCTACAGAACTGTCAAAGTTGGTGAGGCCGGCCAGGTTGGAAAAGCCAGCACTGTGTTTCAAGCTTTATGATATTTTCTACGGTAAACTGATTACTAATTTCGAATAGAAAATTTTTGTTACATTACTTTTAGTTTTTTCGAGAGGCATGTGAGAACCAATACATTTCTAACCTGCTTAAATACACCTTTTTTATGAGTATGTCTGTACAGACCTATTGGCTCTGTCAGATGTTGTCGAACTAAGTGTCTGTACAAGGATAAAGAGATCCTGAGCTAACGCTAACCTAAAGACTATAAGGTGAAACCGGGTACGATGAACAGCTATTGTTTTCTATCCTGCAATAGAGGAGATTGATGATGAAAAAAATTACGAAGGTATTATTTTTACAAAAAGTGACATGTCGAAAATTCATCTTTATGCAAAAAGTTGGTTATTATGGTAAATCAACGAATTGGAATTCCGATTTTGATCCTAACAAACAGCAAGCTTTTTTCTCTCCACTGCCGTAAATGTTCTGCATATTCTTAATATTTCTAATGACACCGCGTCAACTCTATTATCTTTCATGACTATAAGTTCGTGTGATGTATTTAATGCTATCCGGTTGATTTATTCTAAATCAGCTGGACCAGATGAAATTTTTGCCAGTTTTCTTAAAATCTTATTACTGGTAATTAGTGACCATTTAACTTACGTCCTCCTAAATTCGTGTTTAACTCGCTCTGTTTTCTCCACTACAGTATTGGACATGGATTTACTGAAGAATTCATCCCCTGTTAATATGAATGATCTCCAGCCAATAAGTAGTCTGACTTTCCTTTCAAATGTACCGGAAAGACTAATGTATTCCCAATTGCTAAAATATTTAGAGGACAATCGTTTTTTAACCAAATTGTAATGGTAATATCATCCTAGGCACAGTTGTGCTACAGATTTATTGAAGGTGAAAGATGATTTGTGGGCAGCAGTCGATAAAAAAATTTATTAATGTATTGGTTCTGCTTGATTTTTTTGATAAATTCAATCATGACAGGTTTTTGTTGAAATTAGTAGCATCTTTTGCGTTCTCCTCTTCCACTGCTCGATTCATTCGTAGTTTTTGTTTTATGGACAAAGATATCAACAAGTAATGATCGGCGATTCCCTGTCAGGATGTTTCCAGTATTTTGCGATGTTCCTCAGGGATCAATACTTGGTCCACTATCTTTCTCCATATTTATCATGGTGTGTTTAATGATCTGGCTATTCACATGTTCGCCGATGTTGTTTATATATACAGGGTGTCCGAATTAGGATGGCCATATGAAAGGAGATGATAGATCTCTGTAAGAAACGAAAAAAAATTATTGGAGGGGGTCTATCTTCACCCCCTGTGAGCTACGGGGGCTAGCATTTTTTTTCCAGTGCTGAGTTAATGCTTCTACAGATATTTTACCCTATTATTTTTAATTTTTTTTTCAAACCCAAAAGAAAGCCCAATCGGTGCTCCACAAGTCAGTCTTCACTGTACTCAAAAATACTTGACCGCTCTCAAATCATAACGTAAAAATGTGCAGGCCTTACCTGATTCCCATTTTATGTATTAAGGTTTTCACCAAAGCAAAGTGAAGAAAAAGGGAAATCCTTTTACGAAATAACTACTAGCCATCTAGAAAAAGACTCATTCCGATATCTTAAAATACATAGGAAATATTTGGAAATATGTAGAAGCACTTACTCAGAACTAGAAAAAAAATTTCAAACCCCCGTACCTCCCAGAGGGGTGAAGATACCCCCCCCCCCATACATTTTTTTTCGCGTCTTACCGAGATCTATCACCTCCTTTCATATGGCCATCCTAATTCGGAACACCCTGTATAGCTATCAACGCAAATTTAAAATGCTGTGACCACAATTAGCTGTGAAATTGAATATACGGGTGTCCCGTAAGTCGACGTAAAGCCGAAATCGGGTGATAGACCAAATCATAACAGTTACCAGAAAAATATAAAAAAAAATCTAAGTCATGTACTTTTCAAATTATAGATATTTCTTTTGTTTTCGAGAAAATGTACACCCTGTGATGGTTTTCTAGCTCCTGTTGCTACAAATCTTTACTTTTTTCAATTTTATTTTTCTTATGTAATCCCGAATAGTGCTTATGTAACCTGTTGTTTTAAATTCTAAACCAACTGTTCCAACTTGGAAGCGAAAATCACATTTTGCCGAATCAACAATATAAAATTAATAATTCGTTGAACTTTTAACTGACTGTACTGAAAAAAAAAATATACTACGCCAGTTTGGCAAGTAACTTTAAAAGTTGACGCATTTAATAAGGATTCTAAACTGGTATAACACATGCTACATTATTTCTTAGATTAAGAAAAAAATTCAAAATTTTTTTTTTTTACCTACTAAAAATGATTCTAGTATACCCACAAAGCTTGCCGTAAGACCGTAACTTTAAGATTCTAGTTTGAGTGAGACGGAGAGTTATTACATGAAGTGTGAATCGGAAATTTCAATAATTTTTTTGCACTTAAATGCATTTTGTAAATTTATTTTTTCAATAAATTTCAGTCTGTTAGACGAGAAATCTTCTTCGTAAAAATATTTGACTACAGTAGGTATCTTTTCGATTATGAATTCATTATCTTCCATAAATTCTACAATATTTCGTTTTTTTCACCAAACTAAAGCCGGGCTCACATTCTAAAGCCTCAATGTAATTTTTTCCCGTAGGTATTAAATTACTACAAACTACAAAGTACAGAAATTGAAAGGCAAATGCGGACGTCCTGTTGCACTTTCCAGTTGAATCGGGAGATAAGGTGGCTACGGAACAATCCGACATAGTTGAAATATGTATGTAAATCAAATTGATGCATTGCTTCTGTCGGCTAGAAATATTGCATTAGCTACAGAAAAGGATGCCCAATCAAGGCTCCTTTTACAAGTTGTCAGTACCGGAAGTGAAATATTCAAAGAGAAAAGTTTTTATGTAAACCTTACCGGAGTGAATGAATTATGATAAGGGGTATGCTCGCAGCTCTAAGAAACTAAGTATTAAGGGATTTAAGTTCCATTCACTTGGGGGTTGTCGCAGTTGTAAATAATCCTCCTTAAGATGATTTTTTTCCAGTGGATATGACCTGATTGTGCTTTTACCGTTATAAATAGATTTTGTAGATCTGTTTTTAATTTCTTGATAATAGTAGTAGTTAATGCGTGTTTGCTTGAGATAGTTAAACACAAAAGAAAAGAATAAACACTGAAGATAAATATCTTTCCACATTCGTTAAAGTTATTGACTCCGGTAATGCTAAATTCGTGAATCTGTGGTGACACGAACACACTTTTTTTCACAAATTGTACCCAATTCAAATAAACTGCTGTATCGACGTTAGTAGTCAGATCGTTTCAAAATCTACTTTGTGTGGCGTCAGAGTATATATTTACGAAACTTAAATCTCTTGCTGGCTTCTCGCCCTTCATCAAATGCATCATAACCGATGAGGAAACATTGGTTTATGAATACGATATAGAAACAAGTCAACAAGTTCAGAATAGACCATGGCAAATGAGTCAAAATCGAAATAAATGACATTTAAGTAGGACGAAAATCAACGTCATGCTCTTGTGTTTTACAATTATCGTGGTGTTGTGCATTCAGAATTTCTTCTGGACGGGCAATCAGTCAATAAATACTATTATCTTGAAGTTGTATCGAACTCCCACATCATTCCAATATCCCAGTCATATCCACTCCCTACAGTATTTAAGTAAAATACGTGTGCTGATGAGAGCCTCCTCAGAGTATAATAACGATAACGTGCGCCACTCAAATCATTACTGGGAAATTCCACTTCTGAATTTGCACATGAAACCATTGGTGCGCCATGCATGTAAAAAAAGGGTGCCATCATTGCAGCCAGATCAGTTGATCTTGCGCCATTGAGTCAGCGCCACCAAGTAAGACCAGTTGATCGATCGCCGCCGAGCAAGACCAGTCTATCTACCGCCATTAAGCGAACACATGTCAATCTATATTGCAACCAAGCAATAGCAGTCGATCTACTGCCACTAAGACCAGCTGATCTACCAACGCAAGACTAGTCGATCTTTCGGCATCGAGCCAGACCAGCAGACCCGTCCAGTCGGCCAGCCCGATACCATACATAACCTAATAAGAAGATAGGACACGGCCGAATAAAATTGAAAATTTTTCGTGTTTTTTAGAATGAAACAAATAATGTCATATACTTTCGTCTTTTGCATGAATGCGGGAAAGAGATTTGGCTATTCATTATTGTAGTACAACTAAGACAGTGAGTTAAAAATAAAATTTGAGAGAACGTAGAATTACCCGAACAACAACAAAAAATTGTTTGCAAAGAGTTGAACAATCAGATTAATTCGAATGAATTAAAACTGAATAAAGAAGGAAAGAAAAACAAGTGTTTCGTATAGCAGAACCCTTATACTCATCAGTATGGCCCATCACCCCACTACGGGCTTATATCGTTATAATTCATTCGAATTAATCTTATCTTTTCAACAAATTGTTTCCCATTTTTCACAATTTTTCCATTCTTTTCATTTCTTTCCATTTATATGTTTTCGTTTATTTTTCTGAGTGATTCAGTGTCGCTATTTGCAACAAGTTTGATGAGTCAAACCAAGACTTAAAACTTGCTGCCCTAAATCAATTTTTTTCACTATTGGTATTGTACCGGAGAATTCCAAAAAATGGCTATCTGAAAGATTAAGTTAATTTTTCAGGACTTTACGTGTTAGTGTCGTATCACAGTATTGTCATAAAAAATTCATACAAATCACTCAGTTAAAATCAAATAATCCAAAAAACAAATCTGAAAGATTTTGTAAGTTAAGTAGTCTGAAATCTGCCGTTATGATCATGGAAACGTGTTTATACTTATAAGGAAAGAAACTCGATTATAATTTTGAATTATATACTCACTACATACATGTTTTTCAAGCACGCCCTATACCTTTTCGAAATACTTAACAGTACAAAAGAACTGACATGAAATGGTAATAAAATGCGTACCCATAATTGATTATTTCGTATTCACTCGAAAGAGCTAAGGTTCTGCGTGCCATTTTCTGATTTTCCAAAAATTTAGTTTGCATAACCCAAATCAATGCGGTGTTTCCTACAGAATACAAAAATGGACCTTTACTTTGTAAGACCGACTTTACGTAGACAACAATTCAATGGTTGTCTGATTATCATCGAAAGTGAACAGCAACCAAAACACTCCAAAAGGATAAGCACACATTTCCAGTCTATTTTGGATATTGAAGTAGTCTATCTCTCTCTCTCTTTCTCTCTCTCACCTTTTCCCTCTGGAAGGATATCTCTGTCCTTTCATTCAAAAGAAAAGATTTTGTAAGTACATAGTTTGATGAAAGTAGCTTAGCTGGAACATGGAACCTTATTAACTTTTATCACAGTTATTCAGTGGTAATTCGGTGTAAATAGATATGAGGATATAGTGGCATATAGCTTAACCAGCAAACCTTGGGTTTTTTGCCGAAGTGAAAATCTTTTTCCGCCTCTACATAAATTATTAAATGGAACTGATGACAAGATTTGTTCGCCTTAGGCGCGGGCCTGTAAATTTTATTACCGGCTTCTATCGCAAAAATTCATTAAATCTGATTAGTGCCCCCTTGGATCCGGAATTTGCATATTTCTGTATAATTTTTGGAAAGTACAAGGAGCCTAAAACAATGGACTAAGAACAACAACAAAAACAACCCAATTTTCCAGATAATAATTCAAACAATGGATTATCACCAAATAGAGACGCAGTGAAGGGTACCAAATATTATGGAAATTTTGTCGGGCAAATTTACTTAGGTATAGATCTTGCACTAGTTATACTTGGAAGAGCAGAGAACTTAAAATAAAAGAAAAATAAAGGAAAGGGATGAAAGTGAAAGGAACAACAGCAGCTACCTCCACCCTAAGGCGTTTTGTATAGACAATGATTATTTTGGAAAGCGATAACAGTCTACTTTAAGTCGACTGTTTAAAGTTGCTTCTTATTTCAAGGTTAATTAAGTGAGAAGAGTTGAGGGGTAATAATACTGGCTTAGTTTATTTCGTGTTTGAATATATTATATATGGTAGTTAACTGACAAAAAAAGAAGGAATTTTAAGTTTATCATCATCACTCATTTTAATTAACCTCAACAATATTCTGGCCAATCAATTAATATGCAGTATTGGATGGACGCTTTCAAATACAGCTCTAGTTTCTTTAAGTCTACCTTGAGGATCCTATAGAGGTTAATTCTTGATGTATGCTGAAGAATATTGTACAGAATAACAAAACTATATGTACGCGGGTTGTAGTACCCGACCTTACAAAGAAGACACACATAAATGTGGGAGAAAATATCTTTATTTCTCTACATAACCTCCTTTTAGCTCGATACACTTTTCCCAGTGATGTTCAATAGCTTCGATACCCTGTGTATAGTGGGGATCATCGAGCTCTTCAAAATAACCATCAACCGCAGATTTCACCACTTCAATGTTGGCAAATCTTTTACCACCTAGGCAGTTTTTTAAGTTCAGAAACAGAAACTAATCCGAGGGAGTGCTAAATTAGGCAAATAAGTTGCATGAGGAAGTAATTCGAACTTTAACTAATTGATTTTGGGCATTTCAACTACACACATTTGCACTGGTGCATTGTCTTGATGGAACAAAACTTTCTTTTTCGCCAAATGCGGCCGTTTTTGCTTGATTTCGTCATTTAAACGCTGTAATTAGTTCGCATAATACTCGCCGTTGATAGTTTTCCCTTTTTGAAGATAATCAATGAAAGCTGTCCCTTGCGCATTCGAAAAATTGAAGCCATGACCTTGCCTGAAGACGGAACTGTCTTCGACTTCTTTGGAGCCGATTCTTCCCCTATGAGTCCATTGTTTTGACTGTTGCTACGTCTCAGGTATGAATTGATGGACCCATGTTTCACCCATGGTTATGAATCGACGCAAAAACTTGGCTTTATTCCTGTGAAACTTCGCCAAAACACTCTATCGAAACATCCTCACGATGCTGTTTTTGTTCCATTGAGAGTAATCGCGTCACCCATCCTGCGCACAGCTTTGTCATGTTAAAATATTCGGTCAATATTCGATGTGCAGTACTTTTTAAACTGCCTCAAGCTCGCCCACTTTCAGTCGACACCATCTCCAATACAATTTTGTGGATTTTTTTCACAATTTCTGGCATAGTCACTTCTTTTGGTCGACCATTGCGATGTTCATCTTGGCACCTCGTACGTGCTCGTTTAAACTGTGTCACCCAATATTTTATAGTGTGTAAATAAAGGATCAGTCTCCCCCAGAGTGGCATCTAGCCCCGCTTTTATATTGGTTGGACTGAGGCCTTTTAAATGTAAGCATTGCATAACATATCAATGACCAATTTTTTCCATTTTTCATAATTCACTATTTATGGCTGCCAAATAAAAACTAAAATACGAAACGTCGTCAAACTTGAAAGTTAAGCTTTCTAAGGTTGCTACTTTCTACTATTATCATTATTTTCATACAACAATCGCCATTTTTATGTTGTCCGGTCGGGTACTTCTGGGACTACCCTTGTACACAAAATCGAGCTCTTAATTAAACAATTAATTTTTAATATAAAGGAGACCGGGAGAAATGAGAGCACTTCTGGACTCTACCGATTTGAAACACTAAAATAAAAATGTTGAGACAAATAAGTGGTAACCATTGGCTTGGACTAATAAGTTTGAAATCTTAAGAGTATACTAAGTTTGTTTTCCATTTTTAACGAACAGAAATAATGATGGTAGAGCAAAATGGATTGGTCACTCACGCATAAAATTAAAAGTTATTATTAAAAAAAAAGAAGAAAAATGACATAAATCGGGTAACTCCTTCGTGGGGTTGCCATACAAAAATTTCGTTTTCCACTATATATTTGTACACTGCCTGAGAATGCGTTGACATAGAGAGCTGAAATAGAGAGCAACCTTTTCTTGGTGTTGTCATATCAAAATTTTGGTGTTTTACGGATACTGTGAAAACGATCTGTCTTAGACATTTTTATTGTACTAAAAACTTCTTTAGAATATAAAAATCTATAAAATTGGTTATAATCATTTTTTCTGTCCGACGAACCGTTCTAGAAATATATGCGAAAAACCAATTCAAAAATCAAATTTACAGAGAAAGGTGACCATTCGAAATTGCATATGGGCATGCATCTAGAGGGCATCATAAGAATTGGTCTTAGACCAATTCTTCCGTTTTTACTTGTTTCTTTTTTTAAACAATTTTCCTCTTGGGAGAAATTCTGCCATTTGTTTTTATTGCGAAGTGTTTTTGTTTGCTTTGCTGCTAGTTCCAGCAATATTATATGAATCTGTAAGAATTGCTGTTTTGCGGAGTTTATTGTCTTTTGCGTTGTATACTTGCACTCCAGAACATGAGCGGTCCTTAAAGTTTACATTGTGGCTCTATCTATTGTTAATAATCCACATCTGTATATTCCTCTTACTCATGAGATTAATAGAGCCGTGGGGTGATCAGTTCCTTTCATTTTTTTCGAAATCTGACGGAGATCACGGCGATTAAAGCGACCACTTAACACTTTTATCGAGTACAGAAGAAATACATGAAATTCACTCATTCCGATCTGTGAAGCTATTCCGCAAAAACTCTTTTTCTGGAAATATACATATCTGAATATATCCGAAAAAAACACTTCAAAAATCAAACCTGCACAGATGGGTGAAATTATATACAGGCGGACATTTATCTAGGGTATTACTTATAATTGGTCTTAATCCAATTCTAGCTTTTTTACTTGTTTTTAATATAAGGTTTAACCAACTTCAGTAAAATTTGAAAGCACCGGTCATCCATACGAACATAATTCTTCAAATCATTCGTGTTACTCATTCGTAACCTTTTCTTATGCGAAATTTCTCGCATTCCAGGAGCCAATTTTTTACCCGAAATCTTGTTTTAATTTTTGTCGTATCGGTTTTTTGTTTAATAAAAACAATATAATATACAAAAAGCACAACTTCTTTTTCTATGCAACAGCTATTTTATCGCTTTGAAATATGAAGTTGAACTATCAGGCGAACTGATAGTGTTTGGCGAAATTGCAGTTTGCCTGAAGGCCGGGGCTTGACAGACATGGCCTACATGTATGGACTGTCAGTTAAACTGAATAATGTGTGGCCTACATCAGTTCTTATCTGCAGTCCAGATCTAACAGTCCACAGCTTGCAAGTACCATATTATTTCGCAACCTACGTACTTAAGCTCACACTTCTATTGACATATTTGCGCTTATAGTTTAAATGAAGTTTCCATTGTTGCAATTTTTATCTTATCAGTAATAGTTGACATTAGCCTAGGGATTAAAAATAGACCACTCAACGCACTGTTCATTATGCCCAGGCTTTTGATTCCACTGAATCATAACAAGCTATGGTCTAAGCTTTGTAACAAGGCAGTTAGCGGTCAGCTAATGCGACTACTTCAAAATTTCTATAGCTTCTCTATCGTTATCGGTTGGGCAGGATAGTACTAGAAACTTTTATGTTAATGTTGGGGTGTTACAAGGAGATCCATTATCCCGAATTTTGTTTTGATTTTTATAGACGACATCGAGGAACACCTTCGGGGAAAAGGGTTTCAGGAAGTTAGTATCAATACATCTACCGACATATTAAGTCTCCTATATGCAGACAACTGTTGATGCGAAGGTTACTTCAAGCCTTGGAAGAATATTGAAATCTCAACAATTTAAAAGTTAGCACTCAAAAATCGAAACTGCTGGTTTTTCATAAGGGTTGAAAACGGTCAACTCGGGATATTTATTACAAAAGGGAACCAATTGTAATTGCAAATAGGTACACATACTTTTGTTTTCTTCAGGCCTGTTCTTAGTTGCTACTAATGAAATGATTTCAAAAGCCTATGTCGCATCAGGCAGTGCGCGGAAAGTTTTAAGCAATGCTAAGCTAAGGTTAAAAGCTAGAATTGCAGATATAAAAGCTATTCGAGTCCTTAGTCATATCCACGATATTATACTCCTCACAAGTATGGGCCTTAAGAGGAACCTTGATAATTTAGAAAAAATACAATCTGGTTTCTTTAAGTCAATCCTCGCACTGCCTAGACGTAAGCCAGGATGCATAGTGCGATCCGAATGTGATCGTCAGAAACTCTCTTGTTACGTATTCCAAAGAGCACTTAACTGGCCTCAAACTTCTCCAAATGCCCAACAACAGACTACCCAAAATTTTTTACTAAAGCGCGGTATTGTGTTCATTTAGCGGATAAATATTTAGCAGCAATCAAACCGGGACCTTTATTACGGCTAAAATTGTTTACTGTTTTGAACTATAGGTGGCTGCTTTTGACAATCAGCTGTCGTGCATTTGAGATATTATTTCGTGTTCTTTTCGATTGCTATTTCAATTACTCAATGTCGAAATAGTAAGGAAAGTTATATTTATACTTACTATTTTAATTTCTTTTCAAAAGTATTGTCTAAATGAAGATGGAATTTTTTTTATCAGAAAAGAATAATACACTGCCACTCTTGTATTCCAATTTCATTCAACTGCAAACGTCAAAATTTTAGCGTGGAAAAAATGTATTGACCGCATAAATCTGATGCTAACTATATGTTTGTGGAAATTACTGCCATCTACTTGTCAAAATTATGCAAACTTTTAGCTCATAAAACACAATACCACTTTCTTAAGCGATTCTGCTAAATATTTCGCAACTAAATTTCACCGCTAAATTTTCATACAAAATTTTTCCGCGAAATGAACACAATACTAGGCTTTAAGGCTACTTCAAGCTGACAATATAAGGAAAAATGAGCTTAGATATAATTGGGTCAATCAATTAAAAAGGATATTCGAAATCTGTAATGTCCTTAAAATGTTGAATTTGCAGGATCAAAGTATTTATTTTAAAACACCGTTCTAATGAAATTCTGGAAAAATATTGCTTATTACTCAGACAGGATGATTTTACTAAATTATACGCTTTAGAGAGCCGCAGTCTTTATAAAATTATTCACCCCAACCAAGCTGTCGCTGGATATCTTCTCTTTACCACAAAAATAGACAAAATTCGAGTAATTCCGCAAATACGTACCTACATATAAAGATGAATAGCTCGTGATTTGCAAGAATGACTGTTCAGCCAACTGTCAGGTGTGTAATATGAACAAAAAAGAAGATATTTTTCATATTTTCATGGAATGTCCCATGTATAAATCGTTAAAAAACATTTATTTGGGGAATTACATTAAAGATTTAAATACTCCAAATTTTTATGAATCCTTTATTTTTAATTCTTCAATTAATAAGCTAAACAATGTCTATTAATTTACTATTAATTTTTTACGCCACCGGTAATTCCTAATATATGAGTCATAATAAATCCTTTCCTCCTCCTTATCTTTTATGCAAGTTATATAGAACCTATGTAGGAAATTAAATCTGAATATAATATAGAGTGCTTAAATTACATCTAGTTATGGAGATACTATTATAGCCATAGAAATTTAAATATCTTGAATTAAATTTTTTATTTTCTGAATTCTGTTTTAAATAAATTTGATTTATAGAAAGCTGTAATTTCATCGATACTCTTTGTATGGAAACTGTGTGTTCCAACGACAAATAAATTATTATTATTATTGTTTCAATGTCCTGAATTTGATTTATATTGAATATGCTTAATGAATTAATGTTTGAACTCATCCCATAATTACAAGATGAAATAGGATAATAAAGAAACTGTGCATTATAACGTAACGGAGCCAAAGTTTACCTAATAATAGGCTTTTTATTTCTTCCTTCTCTTTCCCGGAGCCCTTCCATTTGAATGAAGATGACGGTTGACTCCGCTATCTTTTAGATTCAAGCGGCATCAGAATCAAGTGTCCACAGATGTCATGGGAGGTTAAGGCACGAGACGGTGAAGATGATTACCATCGGGTCCTCAGTACGATCTCAGAACATAAGTGATGTAAGTGGTTCCTTCAGGACTCGGTATGTGTGTCGGCGGTCTTTTTTTTGCGCGAAATTTAAGATGATGAGATAATAAAGCGAATGAAGAATAATGATATTTTGCGTCACCAAAAATTCTTCTTGATTAAATTAATTTAAGCCAGTTTTCCTTTGTATTTATTGATATCGGACATATTTTAACATTTATTAAAATAACATTGAAAAAATACGTCTAATATAACGATGAAATACTTTTATATTCTTGTCCTTGCTCTTGTTATATTGATACGCTCTGAAGTAGATACGCATTAGCTCGTTGTATGGAATCGAAAGAAAATTGTTATTAAATTATTTATGTTAAAAATATAATTTATATCTAATAATATTCTTATTTATTTCGGTCAATGCTGGTGGGACAGTTTAATTTTATTTTCATCTATGTACAAAAGGCGCAATTTTTCATGTCAATATTATTAAATAGGATTAACATGAAAAATTGTATCTTTTGTAAATAAATGTAAATGAAATCAAACTGTTCCACCAGCATTGATCTAAATAAATAAGGATATTATTAGGTATAAATTATATTTTTAACATAAATAATTTAATAATAATTTTCATTCGATTCCATACAGATAGCTAGTGCGTATTCTAATTCAGATTCTATCAATATAACCAGAGCAAGGACAAGAATATAAAATATCTTCATCCTTATAAACTTACTTTTTCAATTCACTTTTGACTATCAAGCTCAACTAATGAAGAAAAACCTGATGATCTAGTTTTTATAGCAAGTTAAAAACAAAACCACAAAATAATATTTGCTTTGGTTCTGAGTTATTTTCATTCATATTGATAGCATTGAATTTGTATTTGTAATTTTCCACCTGCGTTATTCGAAAAATATTTAGATAGTAAAGTTCTATTTACGAACTTTACTATCTAAATATTTAAAATTACAAAATATATGTGTTTAGTAAAAATGTTTAAAAGATTGACACTTGTGTAAATAATTTGTTAGCAGTTTTTTCTTAAACCACTAATAACTACAATCATCAGACTTCCATTACCTTGAAATTAAATGTTTTTTGGTTTTTTTTTTGTGGAATTTTCTATTTTTAAAAAATACGTGCAAATTAGCAGTTAAGCTTTTGTGTTCTTCATAATAAAAAAAAAAACAATAACGATTGGCAAGTCGTATGTATTAAATTTTTATTATATGAACAAGTAAATCCCTGGAGAAATACTTCCTAAACCATGAAACAAGCTCCCTCACTAATACAAGAGATCCCTAACTTTCCCCCCGATGTAAGAGATAAGAACTCTTATCCTCTTAACAGGGCTGTCAAAGCCCGTTAGCAGAAATTGGTATTCTGCGTAAAGAGTTAAAAAATGTCAGACATTAGCTGATCTCTTAATTTTTGTGTAGATTTTTTATGAGATTCTAGTAAACATAACTAGCTGTTAAATATTTTGTAGCATAAGAACTTCTCACCGAGGTAAACTTAAATCTCTTATCATGATAGTCGCAGAAATTGTTTTGTTTCAAATACCGAAATTTTGGATCAAAATGGTGTAAACTAAGTGCATAATTATATAATACATATATGTATTACATAAATAATGTACAGGTTTGACAAATATAAAATAATCATGCAATATGAGTGGTGCACATAGGATAGTTTTGAGGTATATGAGCGGAACGACTTGGATTCATTTGCTATTTCTGAGGCTGTATTCATAAAGAATTTCAGAATGCCAAAATTGTTTGCCTTTAAAGTGATTGAAATGACATACCTTTATGATAATCTACATTTACTCGATAATGGTGGCGTCACTTTAAGGTTTTGGAAATAATTAATTGTTTTGCTACAGGTTTATATCAAAATCCTGTTGGATGTATTGACTGCTGTGGAGTTCCTTACCTGCGATTTTTAGTGATAAATAAATATTTCAATTATCATTACGTGCTGTGAATTTATCATACAATAATCAATAATTGTAGCTTGAGTAAAGACGCACACAATTAACCTCGATAATCTTATAAGGAACTACAGCGTAGCGTAAATTATTGTGATGAAATGTCTGTGTACAAGTGTAGAAAAATGCGCGTGCTTCCTGCTATCTACGTGTGGGTTGGTTATATTGCCATCATCGCATCGCCAAAAATTTCTTCTTCTTCTTCCTTCTTGCAAAATGAATTGTCTTCTTCAGTTTGACTAACTGAAAAGGAAGTGTTCAGATTCTCCAAAGCCTTTGAATACTAATTCTGCTAAAATCTCTTACTTGCTGAATTTAAGTAAGAGGTTAAGAGATCTCTTATAAGTTTGATTTGAATAGTTCCTGCTCTCTAAACTATTCATACAGAAAAACGGTCTTCTGAGAATTTTAAGTTTGTTATCTTATCTTACCAACCATCAGCAAAATTTTTATACCTATCTTAACAAAATTATTAAAAAAAAAAAATTATCTTAAACGAATATATACGATTCCCCAAACAAAAACTCTTAGTTGAACTCGAACTCGAATGGATCTGCCTGTAGACTCAGACTTCGGCTGCACATACACACATGCAACTATTATTCAGCTGAGGGTTACTGAGTGTAAAATGGTAGAGTTCCTTTTTAATCTAAACTATGTTATTATTTTGTATGTGTCACAATGGATAAACTTAAAATATAATTCGATCAAATCTTCAGAGAAGCCATTCTCGTTCTTATAAACATGATAAATGTTTTATCGAAAATAACAACGGATTTTGTTCAGAATTTAGATCAAATATTACAATTATCCTCGGCTGGTGTTCGTATTAATAGCTATTACCGCAAGTTCATCACATGATTTTAGAAGAACAACAGCAAATGCTTGCTGATGTTATTGTTGAGCACTTCCTGAAAACTGATAGACTTGTTCAGCCTGATGTAATTATAGAAAGATTCTTATCCGAAGATACAGAGAGTATAGTAGTTTCAATAATATACCAGCAATTATTAAATTTTTTCCATGTTTAATACCAAATATTTTGTTCACCAAAAAAATCTCGAAGGAAGAATCCAAGTGAAAAAATATTCAACAGTTACCAAATATTAAAACCCTATGGTCCGCGGTAATTTTTATTCGGTTTAAAGGCGGAATGCGTTAGACGATAGTATTAGTTACATTTGGGAAAAATATTAAGAAAAACGGATAACAAATAAGAAGTTAAGTGTAAACATGTAAAGCTTTTTTGAAAAATTTTATTAACATATATGGGTTTGTCTTTACCTTATATCCATATTTTTTTTTTCAGTTTTAACAGATGATGTGTCATGTGATATTTGTGAAGCATCATACATTGCTCAAATATCTAGGTGTAAATGTCCTTAAGAAATCGAGAAAAATTTCCTTCACAGTTTAATACACTGTCCAAAGCCTTTCGTTTGATACATCAAAGGACCTATCCCAACCCTGCAAAACCCCACCATAAAAAAAAAAACGTATCTTCCAAAATATCATATAAAAACCCTATCGGTGCGAGGGAATCTCGGTATGACCAACCCTTTACCAAGCCTGAACCAAGTTAAATTGCTAATGACAATTGTGCCATTTCGAGTTAAACGTCAGATTTGTGTTTTCTGTGCCGGGTTTTGTTTTTTGTGCTTCTTTAAATTAAAAAAACTTGAAATAATTCAGGAAATCGTATTATTTTTAGATAAACACATTGAAGTGACAATTTAGTGATTAAATGTTGGTCTTAAGCTCATAAACTTGTGAATATTGCAACAATGAGTTTTGCTGTGTGGTTCTGTATAAATAATCGCCGAAATAATCCCGGCGAAACGTTTTTCAAGCAAGGTGAAGTGCTTAAATTAAACTAGAATGTTTCTTTTTTGCAAATACGTGCAAAAGAAGTGAAAAGGGAAGGGAAACAAAAATACCAAGATAACTGTTCAAAATATTTCTTTTTTTATGTTTTTGTGCTCCCAACTGTTTTTTTGTTGTTGTTCAATGTATGAGTGCAGTTCACAATTTTGCTGCATTTAAAACAATTACGCCTAACCCCCCTTCAAAATATTTCAGATATACTACTTCCATGAGCATAACGAATACATAAACATAATTCTACTACATAGTATCAAATACTGAGCTTATTGCGCTTCCTTTAGTATGCTGAGCTACGACTACGACGCTGCCAATATTGCATTTTTGACATTTCCAAGAGAGAAACCGGAGAAAAAAGTAGACAATTTCAACTTTTCAATAACTAAATTAGAAAGATTCTAAATACTGTAAATCCATACAGAATCGAGTCCCAATTTATGAAATTCTAAAGAAATAATCCCAACTTATAAAATTCCAACGAAAAAATTAATAGAAAGTTCGGGAATAGTGAATAACGCATCACAGAGAGCTGTTAGAGAGATGAGAGTTCTTTGACATTTAACTCTTCATGGGTGGGGGGGGGGGGGGGGTAATTCTGTAACTCGTATATTTTAGAATTAGCACACTCTCTATTCCACTCGACAAAACTCTTGGCTGTTTTAGTTTTATGGAGAAGTAAGAAGAAGGGTTCTCAACAACTGTCAATATTGTCTGTTTTCGTGCTGTTTTGTGAACGCATCTAGGTACCTAGGAATGTTAAAGTAAGTTATGGATTCACCGCATATCCTGGCTACATAAAAAACAATTATGTAGGAAATCCATAGAATACCTACTTATACAGGGTGATTCAGATCGAGATAGATTCCTTGAGGTAAGCTGAACAAAAAAATGTTCCACATACGCCCCCCCCCCCCCTTTCCTTTAGGAGTTGTGGCCAGTTGAAGATTTCGCCAATAATCGTGAACCCTGATGTGAATAAATGAGTATAACTTTTGAACCACCCTATAGATTGTGGTTATTGTTAGCTTATTAAATAGCCAACAGATGATGATGATAAAATTACCGTGTTTATTGTACAAAAATGGACATATTTTCAACTCAGCATTGTGATGAGCTGGTATGTCGTGAAAATGTTGCTTTTCATCAGTAAAAAGTCAGTTATGACGTTTAAAAGATCAAAAGCAAATCTAGACCATTCGATTACCATCTCCTCCCTCTTTACATGGATACCAAATATGATGTATTTTGCAGACCCTACCCTATCCCCTCGAGGTAATATTATCCTCACCCCCCAAAACCCCTCCCACAAAAATTGTTCACCTATATTTTTGTACTCTAAACCCTGAAACCATCAAAAAACACCCTCGTGGTAGGCAGAATAGCCTTATCTCAAATAAAAAAAAAATTCTGTTAGTAGATAAGCATAGCTCGTGATTGGACGAAGGATTTGAAAAGAAATTGAAATTTGAATTTTTGGCAGAGTTGTATGCAAAAAGAAACAATTTTTGGTACAATTTACACTATGTATAGTCTTGTAATATTAGTTGTAATAAAAAACAAATCTTTCATTCAGTCACTAGTCAATCCTATTTTGAAGAAGTGTGCAAAATTTCAGTAAGATCGGTGCACTAGTTTTTGAGAAATCGAGTCCAGCGAATAATTTTTGTTTGAAAAAAAAAAACCGATTAAAGTTTTCAGTAGGAATAGCATGAAAAAAATCCAGCTCCATAAAGAAAAAATCATGCTGCAGCTGAAATATTCAGGGCATATCAAAATAATATTTTTAAAATAGGTGACCATTAGAAAGTGAGCGAAGTGAGCGAGAGAGACAGACAAACATTAGCTAAGCAGCTACCTCAATATACTTGCGTCGCTAAGGATAATTTCCAAAGCATATCTCTCCTAGACTTTTACTCCGATTGACTTGAAACTTTGGAAAAATATTCTAGACATTTTGTACTATTAGATAAAAATCTTTAAAAAATATGCTTTTTTTAACATTCGAAGCCCATGTAAGCCCTTAAAAAATTAAATTGTTCTTTTAAAAAAGATTATAGGTATATCCTGTGTAGTTTTATCTGGAATAAAATTTAATCCTTATATCTTAGATTTTGTTTAAGAGTACGTGCTCAACGAGTCGAAGCGTGGCGAGGCGAGGCGAAGCGAGTCGATTCTATATCAAGAGTTAAGAAATAAAATGATTGCACATTATACTATGAGAGTGTTCATAACAACGCTGTGGCAGCGCACGATGTATCTTCACCTCACCTTGCTCAACTCTTGATATAGCCTCGCCTCGCCTCGTTGTGCACACACCCTTAGTTATATTGATTTTTTTTCTTTATTTTTGTTGAATGCAATTTTTTGTTTGCTTATTAAATACATGTCATATGTGTAAATAAATTATTAAATAATACACATATTCCCTACCCAGAGAATTTCTATTTTATTTTTTATAAATTGAACAGGACCTCAACAATGGCTTACAGTAATTTTTTAAAACATGAACAAAATACACTGTAAACAAGTAAAAAAGCTAGAATTTGTCTTAGACCAATTATGATACCCTAGATGAATGCCCGTATTAAATTTCATATGGTCACCGATCTACGCAAGTTTGATTTTTGAATTGGTTTTTCACATATATTTCTAGAACGGTTCGTCGGACAGAAAAGATAATTATAACAAATTTTATAGGATTTCGTATTCTGAAGAAGTTTTTAGTACAATAAATATGTCTAGGACTGATCGTTTTCACAATATATGTAAAAAACCTAAATTTTTATATGGCAACACCAAGAAGGAGTTCCCCGATTTAGTCCATTTTTGAAATTTTATTTGCTAGTACAATGAAAACACTATGTACAAAATTTCAGTTCTCTATATCGACGCGTTCTTAGGCAGTTTCCAAATATACAGTGGAAAACGAAATTTTTGTATGGCAACACCAACAAGGAGTTGCCTGATTTGTCTCATTTTCGAACGTAATTTTACTTTTATTTTTAAGGTTCGTAAACAAAATTTCAGCTTTTTAAGTGTACGCGTTCTCGATTTATCGTGCGCAAAGACGGACATATGGACCGACGGATGGACAAACGGACGGACGGGCATGCAAAAATCAAAATAACTTTTAATATTATGCGAGCGTGTTTAATTCATTTTGCTCTACCATAATTTTTTCGATGTGTTACAAACGGATTGAAAAACTTAGTATATCCTATAGATTTCATCTAGGGTATAAAAATGCACAAATCTTTCCCACAAACCGTAGGTATTATTCCCTAAAAAGTGGACTATTCCTTACATTTAGAGGCCTAAGCTTTGTGGCAAGAATTGTGCAAATTTTTTACTGTGCATGTATTCTAAAAATGAGGGAGGCTTGGGTTTAAAAAAGAATAAATATGTGAGCCGACATTCGGGAATATCTCAGGCCAAAGTCAGTTCCCAATCAAGCCCGACTTAACCCTACAAACAAATAATAACATACATTATTTTAGTAATAATTTAATGATAGTTTTATAATTTTTTTTAAATAAATTATTTCCAACGACATGGCTGTCAAGCGTCGATCAAGAAAATTCACTCGACTTAAGTTTGCGTCAGTCAAGACTCAACATTTTGTCAATAATTCAAATTAATTTTTAATGTATCGAGTACAGTCGAGAGTTAGCCGACTCGACTGGCTTCAATAATTTTGGGGCAGTTAATGTATTAAAAAAAAAAAAAACACTCTTGTTTAGTGCCCTTTGGATACTTTTAAACGATTGTGTAGAAAAAAACACCATGCGTTGAATTTTTATATAATTTCATTAAATAAATCGAATTCTTCTCAAGGCATACAACATTTTCTGACAAGAATGAAGGATAAGAACATCAAAGAAGAATTTTTATCCATTCAAAGCACGGGATAAGTTAACGATTCTTAATTTTGTCCGAAGTTTTAATTGGAGTTGTACTCGAGGACACCTTGAATCGACCATTTAAAAGTCTACATCGTCCTCAAGGTTTTCTAAGAGCCTTCTTAAATATTTATCTTAGAAACTTGCAAATCAATTTAACTTCCAACTACTGTACAAGTTTAGGTCCGAATAATTAGCACAATGGAGTTAATTTTCCACATCAGAACGTCACTTATACACCCCAACTATCTGTGAAAATGCTTTGGAAACAATTTTCTCTTTGTAAGTACACAAATGAGTCGCTTGTCGGCAAAGTAATTAATTTGATCTTGTTAGAGAAATAATAACTTGTTTATTGTATGTATGTACTTTGATAGTTGAATGAAACAAAATTCTGAAAGTGCGGTACTACACTTATAATTAATTTTATAAAATCTTATACAGAGCAACACTAGCAGTCTCTGAAATAAAAAGCTTTTGTTTTACTTTCACCATTAACCTCATTAGGACTTAATTAAGTTGAATGAGTATAAACGTCTTATAGGAAATGTTATGTCTTTTTTCATCTCATTTAAACATATCTTATTCCATATCCTTTCCGTACCATCCAATTAGTGACATCCTGAAATAGATTTCTAGCCCCAGGCTACAAGTTTTAAACAATTCCCTATGAATTTTCAATCAGCCTTAAGCAAAATATTACGGGAGTAATAATGCGGCCATTGATTTGCGGTTGAGAGAAACCCCAAAATCAATTATCAAAGTTCAAGAGGAAAGCCTGAAAGGCTGTCAAGGTAAATTAGCGTTTAAAAGATGTATTACGGCATTTCAGTAATCGAATTGAGGACAGAGTCTTTCGTCTTTCAGGCCTATAGTTTGCGGTATAAATAAGTAAGGAGTAGAGGTCTGTGGTGATTATGAATTTTGTTTGCAGAGATTATATTTGAGGAGTTGACTTTATTCCGATATAGACTTATTCAGCTATACGCTTTCATTCTAAATACGTAGAATAAACGCTGAATTTGTTAACTTCAAAGCAGGTGAACATGGTTTAGAATTTTATACAGGGGTCTATTATGCATGACTGGAAAATGAATTAATTTCAAAACTGTTTTGACTCTTTTGATTTCTGTGAAGTTCATGTTAAATATTTAATTGATTAATATAAAATTTGGTGCTTGATTGTTTTTGTAGAATATTTGAGCTAGAAGTTTTAGAAATAAACGGAAAGCTGAAACAGTGGAAAAATTCAAGTGAGTTCTCCGACCGTACTTTTCCGTGAATGCTTCGAAACAAATTTGCTTGAATAGTCTATTTTCGAAAATATCGTAGATACCAATAAATTGCCATTACTAAATTTCTAGGTCTGCTGTTGATCAAACCCCTTTTAAGGGCTTTCGAAATAGAGTAAATTCTACCATTCGTACAGCATAAAAAAAATAAGCTTTTTCGATTCGAAGCTTGGTTTTAGTATTCCTCCTAGAAAATTGTGGGGTAATTTGCGGTAGCTAGTGCCACTCTCCTCGTTGTTCTTTCAATTCTAATGATCTAATGATATATATATATATATATATATAACAATTGTTTTTTATATTTTTTTACACCAAATCAATGTCCTCCCTGCACCTCTTAATAAATATTCAATTCTAATGGAGGAGTTTGGACAAACAGGGAGGAGACTTTTTCATTTAAATACGTGGGTTTATCTGAGAAATCCCTTAAATGATGATATCCTGCCTAGGTTTATTAAAACTATTATGCCATTTATTTTGCGGGTCTTGATGGATGTCTTTAATTCAAGTTTAACTAATTCAAAGTATCCATGGCCTTAGAAGAAAACTGTTATCGTTCCAGTTCGTAACTGTTTCGAAATGGCAGATCTTCGTCCGATAAGTTTACAGTGTTTTTTGACTAAAGTACTAGAAAAACTGATGCATTCTAAAATCGTCCTTTAAAACCCAATGACGTATGCTGTCCTGTTGCCAGTCCGGTTTTAAGTCACGAAATAGCTGTAAATCAGCCTTGCTCAAAGTGTTATTCGACCTTAATGATGTCGATATTTCAATTTTTCGAATACAGCCGTCACGGTCACCCTTATTACATATTTCTTACTATCTCGTGGTCAATCACCTCTATGCGGATGATATCCGGATTTATTTCGATGGACCAATAGGTTTGATTGAGATTGAGAATTATATTATACGGATCAATGACGACTTGAGTAGAATTGGCAAATGGGCCAAATACAATCATATAATATTTAATCCAAACAAGGTGACCAGTATGCCGATATGTTTGTTGAATGGGCCTCTAGCAGGACAGCACAATGAGTAACAATTTTTCCAATTTTTGGTGACTGAAGGTGATGGGTAGTTTTATAAGGGGTATATAATGGTTTCTCGGTTATATAAGAATTTCAGTGGTTATGGTTTTATAATATTACCAATTGGTGAAGAAGTTATATTAGAGTTTTTTAAGGTTACCATTTACCGTGAAAGTAAGTTACTAAAGGTTTTATAAGTTGGTGATGGAAATGTTTCAATCACCGGTCTATATAACTTAGAGTAACCATTACTGGAAGGTATATAAGAAAGTTTTATAATTGTTTTGATCACCACGTTATAAACTTATTGGTAATAAGTGTTTATTGAGGTATCCGTGGTTACCCTTATATAACTCGACAATTTTCAGTAACTTAGGTGAGTTTAATAAAAATTGGGAACTTTCGGTAATACATATATCCACTATAAAATATCGTAAAATTTTTTGGTGGCCCTTTAGTAACTACGGTGATCCTTATAAAAACAAATTACTTTTAGTGTCGAATGGAGCCATTATAAAACTATTTTTATTTATATAACATAATATAACCAAAGGGTATATAAGAACACTGTCTGTTTTTTGTGACTATAATTAAGATAGATAACATTACCAAAGGTTACATATTATGATTAAAGGGTATATAAGGACCATTTTCGAAGCATGGTAGTTCCTTTAGTTTATATAGTATTTCTAGAAGTTTTATAAGTGTCATTCAGTTTATATAAAACTACTTGAAGTTTTATAATGGTAATTTGTTCATTTAAGTATAAGCCGCCATTTTTTCATCTGTCCATTGCAGATAAAAAAGAAAATGTCGATTAAGCCAATTTTTTAAATTGCAGATATCTGGCTTCCGTTTTATTTTTATATGAAGAAAATACATCTTTTTAGGTACATACCATTTCTAAATTATGTTATGTAATTTTTATGAATTAATATCACCTAAGTGAAAATTTTAAATTTTGTCATATTTAATTAAAATTATTAAAAATTGCTTATTTTTGGAGGCTTCTGTATTTTTTAGGAGTATCTATGTTGATATTCACAGTAAAAGTTTAATTGCAGCTGAATTTTACCACGTACATGCCGAAAAATTGTAATTCTAAAATGTAAAAATATTAAACCCTTACATTAAAAAAATGCAATACAAAAAAAAATCGAAATTCTATGTCAAGATAGGTTTCGTAAATATTTGCATATTATTGTTTTATAAAGGTAACGAAAAGTAATTTCCCTAACATTTCAATCACTAAAAGTAATCCGTCTGAGAATTCCAAGCGTTGTGGAAACGTTACCATCACCATTATAAACAAAGTTTATAAAGGTAACCGAAACATTGCTGTAACCATGGCTATGACCAAATTAATTAATCGAGAGCACCATGGGTTATATAAGGGTTATATAATAAGTTATATTAAGGTAACCAGAATATTTGTGTTACTCATTTTATAAAACTTTTAGTTATATAACGTTACGTAAATCAAGTCTCGGTAACCTTTATATAATCCTCCATTTAAGCTCTTTAAGGGGTTTATAGTGGCTAGAAAGAGGCTTCGTGTACTAGTCTATATAACTCAAGTTATATAATTTGTTAATGGAAAACTCACCGTTCCTACTATATAAAAAAAATTGTTTTTTTGGGGGGGGCCCTATACCCTCCGTGCTTATGATAGGTTTCTCCGCTTCCCCTCTCTTTAAAAACTAAGATCTACCGCCGCGCCGATCATTATTAGTAATACCGTAATTCCTTATATTATTTTTGATCCTAATCTGGGCATTGAAATAGGTGAATGGAAAGTAATAACTTGATGTAATCATATCGACCGAGTGTATGATGTGTAGTATCCGAGTATACAAAAAATTTATGGGAAATTAAGAAGAAGACGAAGGTAATTCCTTTCTGCCGACTGTTGTCCAACATCGCCGCTAATCCACCAAAGTATAATTAAATATTTCTTATTACAATTAATAAACAAAGTCATAAGGTGAGGGTTATTATTTTCTTATTTTATCCAACATAAAGAAGAATGCTCATTTTAGGCCCGACATCTGCAGACATGAGAGATGTCTTAAACGATGCACTATGATACTCCAAAGAGCGTATTTTATAAATAACGCTTATTTCTATTCAGCGATAGAAAGCTGAGGGGGGGTGATTAAAGTGTGATCTATTATATTTTGGAAAATCTAGTACAGAATTGAATTCCTTTGGTTCTGAGAAGAAGTTTGAGTACCCACAGTCCTATACGCGGATGCTCAAATAGCTATTTATAGCCAAGATCATCTCACTTTTGTAGTATTTACCTCTTTTTTTATTCGAACTGAGGTACTAGATTTTTCGCACCTTAGATCGCCTATAATTCGGAAAATGGATTTTTCTGTTCGCCTCAGCTAATTACGAGCTACACTTCGTAGTAGCTGGGGGATAGGAGCCTCAAGTACTATCGGGTGGTGCACTTTTTTCCCGATTCAGGAAAATGTCTCGGAAAACGGATTTTCATGCACTTGAGTCACCTACACGCCAGTTACTACATTTCGTATATATTTTTAAAAAGTTCAAGATATACGGTCACTTACAGAGCTCATTGTATGCAGAGCTTCATGGCCTTTCCAACGACTAGTCGACCAGTCTCGTACGACCTCCCTCAGGAGTTATGAGTTATGCTTTCACAAAAAATGTAGGGAATTTAGTCTTCTTCAAATTTATATCAGCCGTTTTAGTCGTAGGATTAATTGTTGAGGAAATTTTTTGAAAAAAAAGCAATTTTTTGCACTTCTATCCAAGATTGCGAGCCGCGCAGACCTTCTACAATGGTGGAAACTTGGATTTTTCATCGGGGCCCTGAACTAAGTAATTTATATAAAAATCACAACTATCCGACCTTTTCTATGGCAAAAGCCTGATTTATTCCCTATTGACTGGAATATAGAGGAAATCGCGAAGTATGAAGATTGACCCTTAGGACAATCGGGTGCCTTATGCCTAAACTCGCAATACTCAAAACACGTTTGGACCTTTCTTTTGTTTTCACGATTCACGCTCTTATGTTTAATATTTCCATAGTTCTAGCATGATATGGCGTTGCCCTTAATCCGATTCTCTTTAGTTTTACAACAGCCATATCCATTTGGGGTTTGTATTCGCAATTACTTTCTAGTTTCACCTTGAATTCTTTTATGCTCTACAGCAAAATCCTACTGAGAATTATTTATCCACCTACAACATATTTCATTAATGTAATATCGTGTATTTTCCCCTCTCGCGACCAGCTCTCTCATCTTAAGCAAATATTCCTGAAAGCTATCGTATTTGTTTTTTCTTTGTCATTCATCTTCTATAACCATTGTAAGGAATGACCATTATGAAACTCTTCTTTTAAAACCTGCCTAAAATTTGCATGTGTTCTTATAGCCTTTTTCAGCGAGTCTTTAAGAAGACGTCTGGCGTATACCAACGTTTCGAGCTTAGTCTAGTGCATGAGCTGCAGTGCACTCTTTATTTCATTAATCGAATTAACGACATCATAATTTGTCGTCACTGTTAAGTTCAGACAACGCATTTTTAATAGCAGCAAACGAGTATGGCCTTGTTTAAGGATATAGACTGAGATATGGACCTCAGAATGGTTCCGTCCAAGTGCTTGATCTGTGCAGTCTCTCATCACGTTTTTAAAGATAATTTTTCATTTCATTCGTTAATTTCTCGAACTTCGCGTCAACCATTTCATTTTAACCATTGTGAATAGGAAGAATTGGATTTAAATAATGCCCAAAAGTATGCAATTGAAAGTTTAATAAAAGTGAAAGCTCAAAATGATCTTTCTTGTTTTCCTTAGGGCTGATGCAAAACTGTGAAATTGCATTGATATTTTGGCAAATTAATTTTCAATCACAATTGTTTGTTCACACTGCACTAATTATCACTTTAAACCTTAATTTCCTGGATTCTTCTCCCCTTACAAAATAAGCCACGCGCGGAGCTTATTGTTGAAAGGCTAAAGGTCAATTTTATATTGGATAAAATAAGAAAACAATAACCCTTACCTTATGACTTTATTTTTTCATTGTAATTAGTAATATTTATACATTTATTTTGTGGTTTAGCGGCGAAGTGCACAACAGCCGGCGAGCGGCAGGAAATGAAGTTAGCTTTTTTTTTCTTAGCTTCGTGTTAATTTTATGTAGGTATTGTCTAACTTGAGGATTAGTTCTTATAATAAAGTAAGTCCTACATGTATATCTCTAATACGATTGGAAAGATCTTTATCTGGCTGAGATAGCTTTGATTATCTACCGCCAACCTTTTGTCCTGCCATATGCGCTTAAAACTGTCTAAAACCCTGGTATTACCACAGACTCTATAACTTATCAGATTATTCAAATGACCAGATTGAATCAAGTCCCAAATATGGATCACTTCAGAGTAGGAACTGCTCTCTATTGGAAGAAGAAAATAAAGCAACTTAACGAGAAATGATCTACGGCCAGAGTATATGCTTGGGTAATGTGTTGTGATAGTGAGGCTGATGGAAAGTGCAGATCCTCTCGCTTTGGGATTTTCGCGGCATGTTATTTTACTCGGTCCGATATTATAATTTTTTAGAAATTCTTCCGGCCGGGACTGTTGTGGGTTGAAAAAGGACTGTAATTATACCATAAATAAAAACGCAAGGGTATTATGCATTTTATCCAATGTTTGTAATGAAAAGATCAAAATCCTGCTAACAAAATTTAGAAGGGGAACAGTTTTTGTACAAGAAATTTCAGTTTTCTGGAAATTCCGAAAATATCTGTGTGAGATGGGAATTCTATGTTGGTAAAAAAAAATTTACAGTCGCCAGAAGTATTTAAAAGAGTCCCATTGCAAAATTTATTGCTTTAGGATTAAATATTTCGAACTTGTGAATAAGTTGATTTAGCCTTTGCCATTTATGCACAATTCTTTCGTAAAAGTACTAAAATGATAAAATCGAAAATATCTACTTTGTGCTGATAACAGGGATCATCTTCAAGGAACGAATCTGGAATGGTTTTTAAAATATCGTATCCTGTAAGGTATCGTTTTGCTGCATCAGAGACTTTAAACTCCTTTTCTAAATATCTAACTAAAGTGGGGTACTTCCAATACACTTTGCCTGAACTCTTTCCTTTCATATTTTTCGTTTAAAGGCAGGCATTATTTTGGTTCTATCAATTTTATTTTAATCATAATTTTCAATTGGGATTATGAAATTTGTATTCCAATCTAAGAACGTATCGTCATCATCCTCACAATTTTCCCACCGTATATCATTTTAGTAATTTTTGCAGACATTAGCCTAGCTACTGATATATTGAAAATTGATAACCGATGGGTTTCTATTATTCTCATTCTTAGTCCTGACTAGTGCGAAAAGATTTTGAATCGTATCTTCGTTGAACCTTGAGGTGAAAATACATTTTATAAACGAATTTTCGTTGAATATGTTTTCCAATAAAAGGAGTAAGGATTTTATAGTAAAAACTGTACCATCCAAACAGTAGTTTATTGATTTTTTCGTATCCTATTTATTAATTTGCATTTGGAAAGATATCTTATCATTTTCTGTCTAATGGCTTCTGATATATATTTCTTGCTTTTGAATTTTTACTATTTAAGCAGTGAAAAGGATCTGTTTACTTTTAAAATAAATTCTTTTGTACTTATAGTAGGTTTTTTGGAATCACCTTGCAATTTATTCAGTTCCAAGCAGGTATTTATTCCAGAAGTCACTGTTTGACTAGACCCTTGGGTTGCATAACGACCATTTTGTCTATCATACGTATTAATATGCTTATCCGTCAATTTGGGACACAATTTGACAGTTTGGTTAGAATCGAACTCATACAATTTTTCGATTATACTCCAACTAACTTTGCCATCAGGTCCAATAATGTCATTAGTAAGCATAATAGTATTGCGAATGCTTTTAAATAAATGGGGAATATCATAGAAAGTAAAAATTCTTTTAACTGTATTTTCAAATTCATAAATAACAAATGGCTGTACTTCGCTGACATGCAACAGTCGTAAACATTTTTTATTTTCTGCGCCCTCGTCACAAAAGATACTTCTTATATTCAAGCGTATTTCGAAGCTAATTTGGATGTTTTCTAGTAAGATTAATCTTAAGTCCTCACTTAAGATAGCATTTGAAAGAAATACTCCGATTGCATATTTTCGTTTTCCACCTCCGAAATCCACTTGATTTGAGCATTCTTTAAATACTAAATCTTTCCGATTTTTTATTTCATCAAAAGCTATGTAAGTTTCCTTTTCCAGTTCATTCATTTTGGAAACCTGCTCCTTAAAATTTGATATGATGGAATTACTACGACCAGGGCTTAGTTTTTTAACTTTTCTTTGGAAGTTTAAAGTTCAAAGCATTTTTCATAAAATTGTACCTACCCAGAAGTTGAGGAGTAGTTCAAAGCTTATGCTAAAGTGTTTTGATTTTCTTCATAACTTTTGGCACATCACCTTCGGATTTTCACTTCAACTCTTTCTATGTGCTCAGAAAAATTTTCCAAGTCCAATTCATACTTGTCAACTTTTTGGTTTAATTCATTAATTTTTCTCTCATATTCCTAAATTTTTTTTTCATAATTTTTTCATTTTCCTTGATATAAGACGAGTTACTTTTAATATATTTTTGACATTCGGAGCAAAGAAAATCATCGTCCTCTCCAAACATTGCTCTAGCTCGCTTTCTTTTCTTGGAGAGGAGTTTCCATATTTTCAAGGTCTGACAGATGAAACTCTTCTGTAGATTCACTATTGCAGTCCGAAGGTTTTGTAGTAAGGCAATCCGAACTTCTTGAATTCAAAGCATTAGAATCGGGTACTTGATCCTCGACATTATTAAAGTCGTAAATACAACGTGAATCGAGGTTTAAGGAAGGAGTGGCGTCTTTTGGTAAACATGGTAAAATAATGAGAAAATTTTGTCATCTAACAGGGAAGCATATTTCCATTATTTTAACAGATCGGGATTTCTAGGAAATAGGAACATTCTGCGTGGGGGCCCTTTTGCGGAGCAATGTTCTTGTACACATGTTCCCACCACACGCGCTTTTTAAATTATTTTTCCATCAAAAGATGGTTCGGTTCCCATTCAAATATTGTGGGTATAGAATTCTAAGAAAGCTTGTTTTCATTTTTTGCCCTTACAAAGATCAACGAAATGAGCACTACGGACAAATTTTTTCGTAGCAGATTCTTCTTTACTTACATGGCAGTTCTCTGCCCATTTCTTACAAATACTAATATTTTGTATTGGGAATTTAAATAAACTGACATCTAGTAATCCTACAATTTGGAACACAACAACGTTTAACAATATTAAATCCCGTTGAATAACTTGTCGACATTTGTTATAATGAAGATCCAATGAAATTTCTAAATCCAACGCAACGCAAATCCAACTAAATTTCGAAATCAATGCAAATCCACAAAAACGAAAACGCTTGCCGGTTTTCATAGTAATAGCTTGATATTAGACGTTTTATTAAGAACTTGTGCTGTTTAACATGATATTTGTATTCACCATTTTAATTATGTATAGGTACATCTACACACTTATACACGTCTGACCTGAATAGAAAATTTCAACAAGCTTGATTCACATACATACATATCTCATACATACATTTGCAAATAATATATTACCTAGCGAAACCTTCAAACTTTATCCTATTAACCCTATTGGTATACCTCAGGGCTAAATTCTTTCTCCGTTTGTATTCTTAATATTCGCCTTTTACAAGTTTTTTATTTATTTTAATTCTATCCACATCTTCCCATGAAGAGAGTATTTAATAATCAATAAAACATCTTTCACTTTCCAAGTTACTTAGTATCTCTACTATACGGTATATAAGTGCCTTACAAATATATTTACGCCACCAATCCATAAGATAACTTTTCATGAATTTATTTTACGAAGTTTTTCAATTCACAGTAGCTAACGAAAAAGTTTAAATTTACAAGAATTATGCGACTTCATTCCAAGCCATATTCACAATTCTAGTTCATGTGTACAAACCAGATGTAACTTCTTCACTTTCTCCTTGAACGTTTTAGAACAATCAAAAGCTTTCAAACAAAAGACGAGGAAAAGAAAACAGAAAATTTTCATTGTTCGAACAGATCTCAACAAACTTCCTTGGATTATGAACACACTGGAATAGGCACTGACGACGGTTTTTCATGCCATCTACAGTGTGGAAAAATTCTTATTCTTATGGATGGTGTGGTGGACTGCCATGTGGGGGAGGAGAATTTCATTTGTATAAAAAAGAAAAAATCAGTGAAAATTAAAATGACGAAAGATAAAGGCGAAAAAAAATATTCTTCTGTGGATGGCATCACACAAAAAAGTGAAAATTTCGGCTGCTGGTGAAACAATTTCTGAAGTTTTAATTCATCAAAAAATGTTTCCCTTTATTCTGTTTAAAGTGCAACTGTGTAGGTGGGCAGCCCTTTCTACTGTTCTTATGTATTAATAGCTTCAGTAAAAGAAAAATTATATTTCAACGTATTTTTTTTATATACACTTTCCCTTTTTCGTTTAAAGGGGATGAAATTTTTTCCTATGTATTTTACATATTTATCGTAAATTTTTTCGAATAGAAAGTTTAAGCACCCTCCTCGTCGACATCAAATATGGACGCCACCCCATAGAAAAAAGTTTGCGGGGATTTTTAACAAGTGGTTGCACTCGGAATGGAATCCAAACCACGTTTTATACAAAAATTATTTCAAAGTAACAAAAAGAAGAAAAAAAACCTGAAAGCTTCTTCTGGAATTCGTTGTCTACTTCTATTATACGCATTGTGAGCATAGATGGGTTTCTTTGATCCTGGCTCTCCCTGACCCATCTGCCAACTCAAAGAAGAAAAGGATTTTCTTTGCAGTAAACACGTGCAGAATTTTAATGCGACAAGGTCAACCCCCAGTATAAAAAAAGGGTTATTTTGAGGTGCTTTGTAGAATACAAAGGAAACATTACGAAATAAACAGTGACTACCTTTATAGGGTTTGCTTTTTTTTTTTAAATATCCATTGATTGAGGAAATCAAAATTATCAAAATTAAATCAAGGGCGTTATTTAGAAAATGTTTCATGATCTATGCTAAAAGTTCCCAACGTTTGAATTTTAAGAGTTTATGTGCTTTGTTATGAGCGTAAGTAATTATTAAGATGCCTTGGGCTTCTATTTGCAGTCGAATAAAACTAGCGTCCGTGTGATGTGTGGCATTCTTTTAATGTAATAGGCTTAGGTTAACGCAAAGTTAGTCAAGATTTAGAGCTTGGTATAGCTGCAGAGCTACTGGTGGCTGACATCCGGAACTCCCTTCGATCAAAGCCACTATATGTACAGTTTTAGAATTACTGGATTTATCGATCGTAGTCGATAGCCTCAATCCCTTTAAATTTGAGCTCAGACTCTTTTCTATATACGCTACATCTCTGATCAGAAGTTTTTTTGTACAGCTCGGAATTATGAAAGTAATGATGCGTTGACATCATGCTTTCGAAAATCTTCCGTCTTATATGGAGTACCACAAGGATCTATCTTAAGTTCGCTATTGTTCAACATGTTTTTTTTATATTATTAAGCCAAGTTCAGGCGATGCCCTTTGATGAAAAGCACAGCTTGGCAAGAAGGAGATGAAGAAAGGATTAGGGGGCATGAAGAGAATAACGATGCAGATATATCACTCTTTAAGCTTCACAGTTTGTAAGCTGGAGAAAAAGAAGAAGATAGTAGTCTGTTCCAAATTCGTACAGCTCCACATTCCAGCATTACGAAATTTTACTGTACGGTCGAAACTATTTTAAGGGTGAAATGATAAGCGCGGCTCGCAGTGCCAATATTGCGTGTAGGAATTAACCAACAAGGGATCAGACTAGATATTTTAACAGAAAATCGACCATGAATGTAGTAATAAAGGAGCGAAATGCATGCAATATTGCAACTGTGTGTCTAGGGAGTCGATATGATAAGCAATTGCTACATCACCAATGAGCTTCAAGGCTCACTTTTACCCAGATCTGGCAATTCGATGTCACTATAGGTCTGATATAGGGCTTGAAGAGTAGCCCTAGATTCGATGAACTCAAATATATCTGACACCTCTTCAGAAATCTAAGACATTTCAATGTTTCTTTGGAAGCAGAGAAGATGTGATCAGTCTAGCTTAACTTACTGAAAATTTTAATGCCAAGAATGCTTAGTGTCGGTGTATCGGAAATTAATGCTCCATAAAAAAATAGGAGTGGTATAATGATGATCTTATTTTAAAGAGATGATGCAGCTTTGGGTCTTACAATTAGACGCATTGAATTCGACGCGATTCGCTCTACCACAAGCATTATTTCATGAATGTTGTTAGTCAGTGATCTTATCATGTAATTTCGATTGACATATGCAGTATTCCGTTTGGAGCCCGTAAGAGTGTCAAAGGAGTGCAAGAGAAATCAAGGGTATTATGGATGGAATTGAATGCAAGGGAAATCAGATCAATAATGAAAACTACAAAAACAGGCGGAGCCAATCGGCATATATGGGGTGATGTTCAAATGTATATATCTAATACAACCTGTATTAGGTGACCAGATAAAAAATTGATAGAAGAGTAGGATCGAGACCAAGTGCTTTAGGTTTGGCCAAAAGGGCGGGTACCCAGACTCTTAAGTGCTTTCTACAATAGAAGAGACTTCCGTCGCCGTAACGAAAATATTGTTCTGACCGGAACAATGACAGAGAAGTAAAAATGCGGAGAACGAAAACACTATCATTCACAAACAGCTTTATAAAACAGATTTCTTGTAATTGCTTAGACAAGAGTCTCCATTTCATTGGTGTCCTTGCACCTACGGCAGTATGGATTACCAGAAGCATCCAGACTAGCTAGATATCTTCCGATAGGTCAATAATTCATATAAATATTATTGCTATATGATGGCTAAGTTTTTAGTGAGGTCGCTATTCTTCCACACAGACATAGCACTTTAATCTCCATAAAGTTTATAGGCTTGTTGTAACCCCAAGAGGTAGCCATCCCATCAATCTAGAGCTTAGTAGAAAAGAATTGATCCTCTTATTCTAGATTAGATTGAAGATTCCATTTCTTTATAATCTGAAAGTTCTCTTACAAGAATGCTATGCAAGTCTTCCTAACCCGCTCTTCTATGTTCTTTTTTCTATTCAGTTAAGGATCAAGGATTACACTAAAATCTAATTCGGGAAGAGACAATTTTTTTCTTTTTAGTTTTATAGTTTTTGTAGTGAAGACACTCTTCATCATTTTCCTATTTATGGATCGAACTATCCAGAATACTAATATCAACAAATAATCCATGTACGTAATCACTTTAATTCCATCACTGCCTTGTCTTAACAGGATCTTGTTGATGTACGATCTTGTATGTTCCAATTCTACCAATTTCAGACTAGATGAATCTTCTCCTTAAATTTTTTACTATCCAATACCTTAGGCATGTATTATATCAGCTGTAGATTACTGAATAATTTCAATACAAACGTTATTGAATGCCTCTTCTATATATCTAAGAAGGTCGCTAGTGTGAATTGTTTCTAGCGAATGGAGTTCTCCATGCAACGTACCATCCCATGAAGAGCTGGTTCCAGGCATATTCCTTTGTAGTATGCGTGCTGAGAAGACACAAGACACATTCTTTCAGTCCGAAGGTGGTCAGGCTGATCGCTCCAAAGTCCTTTACGAAATCATAACCACGTTTGCTTTTCTTTCGTAATAATGCATTGTATTTTGTTGAATGGGGTTGGTCAAGCATCTAAGCTATTGGGGTTGACGACTCCGTGTAAGTCCCACCTAATCTTTTGAAAAATGGTGGGATGCTGAGTTCCTTGGATAAAATCCTAGTTAACCTGGTTTTGTCCTTCATACTTTCGGGCAATTGTTTCTCCATGTTTGATTCTTAGCTTTTTAATAGATTGCTTGTAGATTCTTAGAGAGTCTCTGTACGGCTGTTTGTAACAGATTGTAAAGAGATCTCTAGTAATCTTTCTCCATCCAAGTGGGAGGGATTTCTAGTTGTACTTCACAATGCATGATGCAAAGCTTTTTAAAAGAGATCGATCCTGGAAGTCATCTCTTCCAGATGATAGACAATTTGTTTTTAGATTTCCTGGGTGAATATATTCTAATCAATCCTTTTAGGGTTTCTAAATGACTTCGACCTCCGCACGTATTTTTATAGCAAAAAAAAACATATGTAATATTAAAAAAAATCAGTAAATACAAAGAATTCTTACCCTTCAAAAACTCATCTCAGAGCTTCTTACTATACATACAGTTCGCTAAGGCACAACACTACAAGTTGCTTCGGCATCCTTTACTCGGATGGTATCACATTTTTTGTTTTAAAATAAAATAAAAAAATAAAAAATAAAACTGAAATCATAATGAAGATGGTATACCAAACCCTCCTGCAATGTGGAGATTTTAATACAAAGTGTCCATCTATTCCTCAGAGAGTTGTTGAAATCTTCCACAATACAGAATGATTTAAAAGTTTGATTAATTTTCAGTTTGAAGGCAAGGTACCAAATCACTTTTCAAAAGTAAAAATAAAAAAAAATGTAATCTCCTCTCACCATGGGAGCCATCATCTCGGTAATTTAAGAATTCACAATAATTAAGGAGTTCAAAAGAAATCATTTCTCTTGCTTTATCTTTTCAAATAAAATTCCCTGCAGGACGCTGAGGACTCTCTTCATTCCTCTACTTGAAATCTGATGGTATCTGGAATGAAATTCTCCTTTGTTATACACCTACGACCTATTCAATGCATTGAAATTGATAACAAGGATTCAATTCCTTTATTTCTCCCTACTTGTGAGGATTTTGTGAGATTTTACTTTTTAGGTCAACGTTTTGCAATAAAATTATTGATAATAAAGAAAAAAAAATTGTTTGAGACATTCTTCAGGTAGGTATGTACTTACCCGACAGACGTTTTGTTTTCCGATTTTTTTTTCTTTTTTCTGTTTGTGAAAATTCGAGAATAATTGAAAGCCTAAGGGGGAGATGTAACAGTTTGTTGATTGACATGGTTTACATGAAAATTATTTTCTTTGGTTTTTTTGCATTCAAAATTTTCAAAAAACGGCGACACAACAGTCCTGTTCTTGCTTACTTCCTACTAAGTCATGACAATTAAATTGAAGTTCTTAATTTCATGCTTGAATAAATTTATTAAATACTTTTAGGACAACATTTTTTCGATGGAATGACATTTTTTAGACTTTCATTGTTGGGCTTAGACAATCTTACTTTCTTTAATGAAGCAAAATCTGGGAGCCACATTAAATTCGAAACTGAGCTGGAAGGTTAATATAAAAGAAAATGTTAAGAACGCCAGTATGAAAATAGGTTTACCGGCAACAAAACCGTCCCGAGAAAAAAGAAAACCACCCTATAGTACACATCGAGACCTTTCATTTAATATGCAACATGCTGTATTGGAACCCCGCCCCCAACCTCCCACATCCTAAAAGTATCCAGAGAAAAGACATTTTTTCATAATTTGCTAGGACGAACAGTGAACCCCATTTTCCGATCGGACATAACCCTATCGAGTTTGAGACGATGTAAGCTGCGAAAAGTCTAGTACCTGAGCTCAAAAAGAAAAGAGTTAAATACTAAAAAAGTGAGTATGGGGTCGCTATTTAAGCCTCCTTCCCCCACTTAATTTAAATAAACATTGTTAATAAAATATGTTCAGAGTATTATAATTCATCGTTTAAGACGTCTTTCATGTCTGTTCATGTCGGAACTAAAATAAGCATTCCCCTTTTCAAAAAAAATTTAATGGACCTGTCATTGCTGTTGTCTTTATGTTTCAGTCGGGCAAAAGTATTAAAGAAGTAACGATTTTTTACTTATTTTAGAATTTGTTCTTATGGTAAACTGCATTACCTTCAACTTTAACTTTCTGCATAATTTAAACAAAAGCTTGATTCAGGAATTTTGTTGCTTAATTTTTTCGTGCATTTAACAATATAAATATTTAAGTATACTTTGTTTAATAAATTTGTTTATATTATTACATATACTCAAAAACATGTGAGAAAATATGTTGAATTCTGTTACCTTTTTACCACAAAGCACACTGGAAAGCAATCAAAGCTTTGTGTTTGCCTATGGAGTTATATGAAGAAAAAAAATGAGTTTTTCAACGTTTACCACTTCTTAAAGATAAGAAAGACAAATAAACAATGTTAACCATTTTTTGATGTTATCCCATGGTGATTCCATCAATTAAAAAATATTCCACACTTTCTAAAATAAATATTTTAGTTTTATCATTTTAAACATGACAGCAATGCCTCGCTCCAATATAAAATCGACGATGTCTCACTAACTCAGAGAGTTGTGGAGATGAGGGTTCTTTTTACACTTAACTCTCCACTCGGAATTCTGTAACTCGGGGAATTTGCATTAAGAATTACTAGACTCTCTATTAGGGATGGCCAATAGTTGGGAAAATATCGATACACCGATATTTCCACTTTTTTTTTCAAAAATATCGATACACCAATATATTGGCCTTAAAATATCGATATCCTCAGTATCAGTCGATACGATATTTGTTATTATATGTATAAATATAGTAGTATGCAATGCATACTATGTTGTTGCATATAAAATTAAAGGTCTCCCCGAGTGCTATCGAGTGGTGTACTCTTTTCCTGATTCGGAAAACTTTCTCAGAATTTTTTTGTCGCCGGAAACTACTTTCATACACTTGGGTAACATACTTATTACATTTCGCATAAATTTTTTCCGTTCTTTCTTTCAGGGCCATTAGTGCTCTGTTATGAACATTATTTTCATTCGAAGTAATTTTCTACGGCGCACAAATTTCGCACAACCAAGAGCGGAGAAAAATATTCTTGCCGAGTACTATCAGTATCGCACTTGGACTTGGGTAACATACAGCCCAGTTACTACATTTCGCATATATTTTTTCCGTTCTTTCTTTCAGAGATATTGGTGCTCTGTTGGAACATTTTTCTCATATGAAGTCATTTTCCACGACGCACCAATTTCGCACAAACACGGGAGGAAAAAAGGCGCTCTCAAAATACATCCGATCGCCATCGCCAAAGCTTCCCCCCGCTTAATAGAAAAAAATGTTGTTAATAAAGTACGGTCAGAGTACCAAATGCGTCGCTTAAGACATATCTCATGTCTGTACGTTTCGGGCTTAAAATTGTATGAAAAGTGGGCATTCGAACAGAAATCTTTTTAGTGATACAGCTATTGAAATATCGAAACAACGATATTTAAAGTATAAAAATATCGATAGGAATTACCTGTATCGTAAGTGGATAAATATCGATATATCGAATGTCGTATTGGTATCGGCCATCCCTACTCTCTATTGCAACCGACAAAACGCTGGGTTAGTTTTGGAGAAGTAAGAAGAATATTTTTCAACTGACAGTACTGTCTGCTATTGTTGTGTTTTGTGAAGGTACCGAGGTAACTAGGATTTTCAAATGAAATTATGGGCTCACCTGATGGCTATGTTTACAAAAACAAATTATGAAAATCCTTGCAATACTTACAGAGTAATAAGGATTTTGGTGTCTCTCAGATAATCGCTAAAAATTTTAAATAACGTGAAAATGATCAATTAGGTCATCTTCCAGTACAGAAGAGATGCTATAAAAATTTTAAATATGCACGATACAGCTTGTATGTAGGATGAAATTGCATCTACATTTTGTTCCCTAATTAGATATGTAATTAGTTCTTGAGTCCGATAAATGGTTTTGGAGATAACTGCAAAAGAAGTCAATCAGTCCTTCTTAAGATGAAAAAATGGGCGTTTTTTGGTACAAAAATGGACATGGTTTCAACTCATCATTATGAAGAACTGGTAAGTCGTGGAAATTCACTTTTCAGGAGAAAAATGTTTGCAACACAGTACTAATGAATGTGAAATAAAGAACGGAAGAAATATATGCAAAACATAGGAACTGGCGTGTATATGACCCAATTGCAAAATATCCGTTTTTCGGTGGTAAAACTCAGTAATGACGTTAAAATACGTTAAAATTATCAAAACCAAACTACACGACTCGATTACCCTCTTCTCCTTCTTTAATTTGATACAATTTGGCGTATTTTGGATAACTTCCAATGAGGGGTGGTACGACCATGCATCCTCAAAAGCCCTCCTCCATAAAATTTTCGTCTATATTTTTGTACTCTAGGCCCTAAGTCCGATGGAAAAAAACCCCAATGCTCTACGACCCTCCCACACAGGGTTAGCCGTCCTTCAATATTGCGACACTTCTAAAGTTTTCCCTAACTCTCCAAGTATGTTAGAGAATCGCGAATTGAGTGTTAGGGAGTTTTAATCGGGAAAAACGAAAATTCTCATCTCCCGAACTCCCAGAGTTACAGTATTCGGCCCATGTAGGGAAGACCTCAATTTTTTCCTAGAAATTTATTGGATATTTTTTCTTCAGAATTTCTATGCATTTCGACGACAACAGGTGCTTGGGGGACGGCTAATAATTTTTATGAGCGTACACGCTAGTTAAGCAATAAGGATTCATTTCTTTTTAGAAATTTACTGAACATGTTTCGGCAGAATGGAATTATTTTCAGCATGCATACTACACTTTCATGTGGGGCTAAGAAGCTTTGTCAGGTTTGAAACACTGTGGAATTTCAGATATTCCATTTTATTTTAGACAGGCTATACCATATGCCTGCAACATCTTTGGAATGGTTTAACTATTATGATAGTATAATTTATACATTAGGTATGTATTTATTTATTTTAAAAAGAATAAAAGTAGAGATTACTCTTTAGGACTTTTTACCGGGGTAAACTTATATTTGTTCAAGAAGGAAATTTTTTTTTTTTGAAATTCTCTGGTATATAGCAAAAGCTAAAAAATGTTTTTAATTTGTTATTCTATCACACAACCCATTATATTTTTGGTGGCATGTTTCAAGCCTTGGTGTGACTCATCAACAGGTCCCAAATAGAGTGACTTGAAAAACAAATGAAAAAATAGAAATAGAAGAAAAGAAATAAAAAAATAAAAAGATTGAGAAAAAAATAGAAAAAATACAAAAAAATTATAAAAAAAGAAAAATTTAAAAAACCAGATTCATTCGAAACGAATCGAACCTGTATACGCCCGCAGTGGGCTGAAAAAAGAAAAAAGAAAAAGGAAGAAGAAGAAGAAGCGTTTCGTGTTAGCAGAAAAACTTACACTCATCGGTACAGCTTGGTGTAAGGTTTTCTGCTAACACGAAACGCTTCTTTGTCTTCTTCCTTTTTCTTTTTTTGGCCCACTGCGAGCGTGTACAGGTTCGATTAGTTTCGAATGAATCTGGGTATTTAAATTTTTCTTTTTTTTATAATTTTTTTTTATTTTTTCTATTTTTTTCTTAATCTTTTTCTTTTTTTCATTTCTTTTCTTTATTCAATTTATTCATTTGATTTTCAAGTCACTCAATTTCGCTATTTGCGACCTGTTGATGAGTCACACCAAGACTTGAAACTTGCCACCAAAAATATAATGGGTTGTGTGATAGAATAACAAATTAAAAACATTTTTTAGCGTTTGCTATATTACCGAAGAATCTAAAAAAAAATTCATTCTTGAACAAATTATTTTCAAAAAGAAAGCAGTTTCAAACAAAAATATTTGCTCCCGCCTTCAAACGAGCTTTCATTTCTCTGCGTATTTTGTCATTCGCGGTATGGAGGCAATAGAATTCGGCAAATTTCTTATTTTTACGGTGTAGCGTTATGTTTGAGCGAGAATATACAGGGTGTCTCATAATTGGTGCATATAGCTGGAGGGTTTCATAGCCTTCGTGTCATCTTCCATCGGAAGTTGTGGAATTGGGAAAAAATCCAAATTTGTTCAAATTTCAACGATTTTCCCGTCAAAATGCATGATCACTGTACAGTTTTTATACAAGATTTAGAAACCCCGGAGGGTTACCTTTCTACCTGCCTAAATGGAATCAGTTTTTAGATATTCCCGTATCTATGATTCATAGTTTCATTAATTTTGCCGCTGACGATGGTAATCCCGACTACTATTATGCAATTCCACGCACAATTAGCAAAATTAATGAATTTATGAATCATAGAAACTGGAATATCTCAAAACCGGTTCCATTTAGGTAGTATATGAGCATTAAAGGTAACTTTCCAGGGTTTCTAAATCTTGTAAAAAATCTGTATAGTTATCATGCATTTTGGTGGGGAAAGCGTTAAAATTTATAAGTTAATTTTATAAGTTTTGCTTGGCTCCAACTCGGCTATCAAACCCTTGAGCTATGTGCACCATTTATGAAACACCCTGTATAAACAATTTTATTAAACAAAGTGACTTAAATTGTTATATTGTTAACTGCATAAAAAATTAAACAACAAAATGCCTCTATCAACTTTTGTCTACATTATGCAGAAAGCTTAAGTTGAATAAATGTGTTTTTCCATAAAAATAAATGCTAAAAAAAGTACAAAATCGCACTTCTTTAATACGTTCAAAGTGCCTGGAACACACAGACGGCAATGACCTGGTGCGATTCCACTGCAATATAAGTACTTGCCTACTTTAAAGGAATTTAATTAACTAATTTTTACTGACCCGCGTTGTTTAATTCATGAGCTATTTCTTCTCAAATTTGCGTTCCCATATCATTATAATAATATTTCATATCCTTCATTACAATGCGTTCATTTGAATACAGTCTACACACTACTAATTTCCAGCTAAAATTTGGAATATCAGTTCGCGGTTCGAAACGGCTCAGTTCGGGTGTAATTTAGTTAAGCCGCACACATGACTTAAGGCCGATGCACATTTACCGGCACATACAGCGATCGACCGACACCGGCATTTTTCGTGCATATGCAACGATATAAAACGAAAGGAACTAGACCAGCAACCGACAAATGCCGGTCTGGTTTCTAGTCACCGACCCGGTTGTTGTGAATTAGCTATCTTGGTTTCATATAAAAATATTTTGCCTGTCTGTGCCGGTTCATGCTGTGCCGGCAAATGTGAATCGACCTTAACAGTGTAAGGTTGTTTGGTTCAGTTCGAATCGAGTCCAGAGTAGCCCCGACCTAAGGGCCCGGTATGTAAAACCGACCGGGCGGTTTTTCGTTTCTTTAAAATTTAGCAATTTAATTAAAACCCTTGAAAGTAATGATGAATATTTCCATTTCCGCTCAAAATTACTTTCAATTTGGCAGTCGTGAGTCTTCGACTTATAATAAAAGAGAAAGTTGAAAACAGAATTGATTTAAAACTGCACTTAAGGATTATTGAAACCCATTTTGTGATAAGTTGGAAAAAAAACAAAAACCAAAATATATTGCAAAAAATAAAATTTCTCCCGATTCAGCAGCAAAATAAATCACAATAGATAATCGAGTTGATCGTTTTTAATTGAGCATAACAATGGAAGAAACCATCGATGTGATGTAATACAAGCGGATTATTTTCTAGTAAATAATTCCTGAAAGAGCTGATGTAACTGCTTTGGTTATTGTTCTTGTTCTTGTTATGCTAGTGGGCTATTTGTAGAGCTTACAGTGGATGAAGCCAGGATATGATATTCAATGAGTAAAAAAAGAAAAAAAAATCAAAGTGAACGTTAGACGTCTTTATCGATATACCCGATATGGTGCCTATTGAGAAAAAGGCCTTTCATTATTCACACACAAGAGGAGTACTGCATACATCCATTGTTATGCCCTTCAATAACCTCCGGAAACATCTATGAATCAAAAAATTTTAAACCATAGGCAAATTTCAACTTTTATGCTCTTTTTTGTTTTCATCTAATCAATGTATGCATGAAGCGTTGTAATACAAGACTGGGACGGAGGTGATTCTAGGGCACTGTTGCTGGTATTATTCGAAATAGAAATCTTTTATGCATACGATATTTTGACATGAGAAATTTAGATGTACTCCAATTATGAGCCGTAATTGAATTAGCATAAAAATTATGAATAGTAAAATATGGCTAATAACAAATCATACCTCATCATATAGATTAAGTTAGGTTAAAAATAGGAGCGACAAGGCCAGTAGAAACCTGTGCACATAGCGAATAAAGTATTAATCTGTTGTGTCCTCCCTTAGACTAGTGAGGAAAAATCTAGACCTTTTACGAACTTGATTATTTGCCTTTGGGATAGCTTGCAAATCTTATTTGGAGTCGGAGTGATAAATGCTTCTCCAGTGAATTGCAACCTTAAAGCTGAAGGCGCTGGACACTCGCATATATGCAATATGCTTGGAAATAGTTCGTCTTCCTTTTCGCACAGTCTAGAGAAAGTTCACTTTTCGGTTTGGCTATCTTCTTCAGAAAATACTGGAAGGGGCTATGTCCAGTGACAATATTAATAAAAAACGCGTTTGGAGAGGAGAGGGGTGATGAATTCATTCGTCTGCCTAATACCGGGCAAGCTATCTTCCCATTTTTGTATACCACCCCCTTTCGTTTGGCACCTACAGACTTGTTTCGCCTTAGATTCTTGAGAGGACAGGGCCAGGAGCGCAGGCTGTCTTAGAAAATGTATATGTTGGAATTCTTGCAGCCCCAATTAAGGCTTTCCTGAGCTCCAGCCTCGTAGAGTTTTGTATGAAAAGGAAATGTGAGGTACCAACTGGAATGGAGACTTCTACTTCTGAGCCCACCATCACCGCACCTCTTTAGTTATTCTTCCTATATCCTTTAGTACACCATACATGGGCCTCATACGAAAACTGGAGCCATCTATCTAATATCATGTTTTTCTCCTTAATGGTTACCTATAGTATCCACTTTGGAATGAGAATCTTTTTTTCATAATATCTGCTGGAATTTTAAAGCCTTTAAAGTACATCTACTCGAGGATGGTAAGATGTTCCAAAGCAGAACAAATGTGATCATCTGACTTTTTCCCTCTGTATAGGTAAAGTGGCTGTAAGCCAAAAATGGCTTCAAATGGTCATTGAGGATATGATGTAAAGGAGCCAGTGGCGCATAAACAGGATATTCCTTGCACTTTATCAAGGATCTTGTTGATGGTTGTCTGCATCGCTTTAGGATACAAAAATTTTGCAATAAAGTACGGGTCTGATTGTACCCTGTAAGATCGACAAGGCCCGTTTGGGGTTGATACCCCACTTTATCATTTCACATGATCCGAATCCTTGCATAGATTTGTTGGTTATCATTTTGAGGTGAGAATTCCAGGTAAGCTTGCTATCTAGGATTACTCTTAAATATTTGGCTTCTGTGGAACTTTCTAGTTTAATTCCATTTAACTTAGTAGCTGGTCACTAAGGGCTCCATTTTTTTTTTGGGAAAGGGATTATAACCGTCTTACTTGGGTTTATTGACAGTCGCATTTTCTGGCACGGTATCTAGTAACAACACTAACAGAAGCTTGCATTAGCTCAGGTAAAACTGAGTCAAATATCCCAGTAAGAATAAATGATAATGTAATCGGTGTATCCTTGGACCTGAAAGCCGGTCTCTTGGAGTTGGTTGAACAGTTCATCCATATAGATCGGCATATACAACTTTCTTTGAAAACGTTTGATTTTATTTCTCTGTGAAATGGAATAAATTATTCATAAATCAATATTCTGTAAATTCTGTATGCGCTTTTACATACTCTATAAAAAAAAAAATAACTTAATGCATATAGAAATATGCTACAACAGGAAAAAAATAAAAAAAATAAAAAGAATTAATAAAAGCTATAATAAAAGATAAGAAAAATAAATTCAATTGGAGAAGCATACAAGTATCGAGTTTACACAAAATAGAACACTTACCGAGATACAAATGAATTGACAGACTTTATCCCGAAATTGCTGAGGCATCTGATTTTTCGAGGGGAAGATTATTCCATATGTGAATGCCATGAATGAAAACAAAAAACGAGATCTGAAAAATGATCTGAATCTTGGTATACGAAGCAATTGAGGCAGTGGCTATCCAAATTTTTTACAATCTTAAAAACCATTAAACCATTTTACATTTTTATATATTCATCGGGAAGCCAACCAAGTATGCTTGAAGAAAAAAATGAAATGTGATCAAGCAAAAATAAAATATATAAAAACATTGACACAAGAATTAAATGCAACATTGAACTTCCTGCGGGATTCACTAGTTTGTAATTACTGGAACCAGAAATGTTTCAATCAATCCAAAATGTAACATTCAAGAGCCATACCAAGATTCTGCTTAGATTTCAAATAGGCAAAGATTGATTTTTTAAGAACGAAGGTTAGAATTGAGGAAATATTAAGAACTACCTTGTCATTCAAATGGCGTCGTTATTAACTAAATTCAAATAAGAGTTAAAATTGTGAACACTTTCTAGTAAGTCATAAAAAAGCTGGACATCATATACAATACAATACAAAAATGCTTTATTGAAAGACTCTGGTCTAGGCCACCTCCATAAACGGTAATCTGGAATTTTTGCAAGATTATTAATGTAAAGAATAAACAGCAAGGGTCGTAAGATAGAATATTGAGGTACACCCGAAGGAATTGGCTTAATTTTAGAGCGATTAGAATCAGAAAAAACATAATCTGCTTCCGGTTTGAAAAATAAGATAGAATAAGATTTCTAGCAGTGCTATTTAAATTGAATTCACTAACAAGTTTATAAGATAATTTGAAATTATTCATTGCATTGAACGCCTTTAAAAAATCCAGCACGATTATCAATATATAGTGTGTATATAGTGTGCTGTAGTCTGGGTCTAACATCAATTTATTGAGTCAGTATTGATATCCTTCAAGTTGTGGACCACGTACTTGATCCTTCTTCCTCTTACGGGAATCATCTTAGCAGTTTTCCGTCCAGTAGAAAAGGTGGAAAGAATGATGCCGTGTTAATGATAATGAAAAATTACCAGGGAAGGGTGGGGCAGAGGAACTTGTTTATTTGAATTTACCTCCCTGAAGCAATGGTTGCTGCAGGGGGGGCTGTTTATTCAAGTGAGCGGGGCGCAAAGCTTCAGATCCGCTTGGTTTAGTTAGCATCATGGAGTGGATGAAGAAGAAACGCGTGTTCGCTGTCGAGGTATACTTTACTAAAGGTCGTTCGTTTAATCAACGCTACCAACATGCATTCCGTACCCATTTCAATATTTTGCCCGGTAGCAGTCGATTGTTTCATGGGCAAACAACTTCGGAGAAACTGATGATGTGAAGAAAAACAATGTTAGCTATCACGAACAGCAAGGTCGCCACAAGACATTGACATATTAAGACTTTCTGTTTTGCGATCCGCTCGGCGTTTTACCTGCAAACAGGCAGCTGCTTCCAGATTGTCTACTCCTTTTATAAGGAGAATCCTTCATGAAGAACTAGAATTTCATCCCTACAAATATGACAGAGCGCATGTGTCAATAAGTGTTTTGCGATAATACTTTCCAGGATGCCTCATCTCCTTGAGAAGGGATCTGCTCTGGCCAGTATGGTCGGATGAATTAGGGCCCTATGCCATTATTTTTTATGGAGCTATCCAAAATTACTGGTCTACAAGGATCGTCCTAGGACTCTGGTTTCCCGGAAGAACAACATTTGTCAGACTATCGTCAACATACCGTTCGATATGCTGAAAAGAGTTGTACGACACTTCCGAGTTCGATTAACTCAGTGTATTGAGAATAGTATACGTCATCCCCATTATATCGTCTTAAAAGCTGTGTCATCATAAAATTTAAACGTTGTACTTGATGCTGTTCAAAGAATTAAGAATATAACTGTATTACTTTTTTCTTAATTGAATTTCTGAATAAACAAGTTGTTCTGCCCCACCCTGTATAACATTTTTATTTATATTTTTCCCTGACGGGAATCGAACCCACAATTATTAGAATCGGTCAAGATAGAACATAAAAGAATTTTTTAAGAACTTTTATATTTAACGATTCTAAATTAAATCATAAATACAAGAAGAAAAAACAACCACCTCGTCCGGGGTTTGAAGCCGGGACCTTCCGCTTGCTTCTTGAAAAATTCGGCTATTTTCTATCTTGATTGATTCTAACAAGTGTGGGTTCGATTCCCGTCAGGAAAAAAAAAATTAAATTGAATTTACAAAATTTATTTGTGCGCTGTCATCGTTACTGGTTATTGCCAACTGAAAGCAAAACGTGGGTTATTAGGCTAATTACAAATTGATAAATGTAAGAGGGAAATCATCTGTTTCGTTAGATCACTGAGAAGAGCACCTGCCCGGCAAGCGGAAGGTCCCGTTTTCAAACCCCGGACGAGGCGGTTGTTTTTGAGGCCAGCCATTCCCTTTAACTCGTACACGAATTTGTCTATTTCTTTACTATTATCGACACTCTCGTAGACCCACTTTTCGTCATCACAGCGAGCTGAAATTTGGCAGACAGGTTCATGCCGCGTGACAATTGAATCTATCAAAATTTGAACCGGAAATTTCCATGGAAAACTCGGAAAATCGGGAAAAATCATTTGAAAATTTGGTACAAATTTGATTAGTGACAAATCCGTTTCAGGAAAAATGCAGAGTTTTCCGATTTTTCCGAAAAATTTTCCGGAATTTTCCGACTTTTCCGGAAAACTTTCCGGAATTTTCCAACTTTTCTGGAAAATTTTCCGTTAAAAAAGTTTTCTAAATTATGCAGGATCAAGTTCTCTATCCACTGGCATCATTACTTTCTCTCCGACAATGTTGAAAACTTGCAGAAAAAACCGAGGAAAATTTATGTAAAACGCTTTTCCGTAGTTTTTCCGACCAAGGAAGCGTTTGAGCGTTTTGAAACCTAAGACAAAGTTGTAGAGCGAAATGAGTTGCATAAAGTTGCTTTTGTGGAAAACTTCATGGAAAACACGGAAAATCGGGAAAATCATCGATATGATTGGTTATAAATCTGTTTCAGGAAAAATGCAGAATTTTCCAATTTAGTTAACGTGAAAAAGGTAGAAAATAAAATAAGTAAAAAAACGAGTTTTCAAACAAAACTGAGGCCAAGCCGCATGAAAAAGTAGAAAATAAACTTTTCTTCACACACAGAGGTGGACTCAGATTTTATTCGCTGACAATCACCGATATATTTCAGTATAATCAATCAGAGGTAATAACTGATTTGATTCATGAAGAGAAAGAATATTCAAGAGGAAAATGTCCCAATCAAAATATCTGAGTCCACCTCTGTGTGTGAAGAAAAGTTTATTTTCTACTTTTTCATGCGGCTTGGCCTTAGTTTTGTTTGAAAACTCGTTTTTTTTACTTATTTTATTTCTTTTTTTTTTATGAATTAATTTAGAATTATTTAAGATTTTATACAATATTATACATATCCTAAAAATGGGATTCAAATCACAATTCAAAACTTTTCTGTAGAAAACAGATATGTGATTGTACCTCCATAGACTGAAAATACACCACGCACAAGCATTAAGTGCGACATTGAACTTTCTCTTAAATGAGCAATCCTAATTTCAATATACACAGTCACCACATATTATTAGAACAGGGAACAATCTTTGATCAGACGTTTACGGAGTTGGAGAGTTGTATAAGTCTTGCATGACGCCACAGATATCTATATCCTTCTGCTTATACGAGAATAATCTAGTGTCATAATACTCTGGGATTTCGAAAGATTTAACAAAAGTTTATTTGCAGCCACCCAAATACTGATCCGAACTAGATCTTGATTAAATTAAAAAATGTTGATAGCCATACTATCAACAAGAGAGAGAGGAGAGAAAAGTTGTACATCATCAGTATAACATGCTGTAAAAGTATAACACGAACAACAAAGGACCAAATATTGATCCGTGTGGTACTTCTGAATAGAAGTGACTAGTATGATTTATTTACTGGCCTACAAAAATTAAATTGACTTATCAATTTTTGAGTTTAGTACCTAAGTGTACATTGATCGACTGATTCAAAATCTTTAGAATATAGTCAAGTAAGCATAGTACGGTGCAATTATTTTGTACAATATTACGACAAAGGGCTTCAGTGAGGTACCAGAGTGACGAAATTGTGTTATGCTTAGATCTAAAGTCGGATTATTATTTAGCAATCAGTGGAACATCAAGTATCAATATAAGTTGTAATTTGATTATAGAGACACTCCAATATTTTAGATTACATAGGAAGAACTCTAATGCGTCTGTAATCTTGCCGACTGGATGACTTTGACTTTTTTTTTTTTAAGGGAGGGGAAACAAGAAGTAGATTAGAAGTGCTTATGGGGTAATCAGAGGTAATGGTGGATTCATAAGATCTAATATTTAAGTAAAGTAAAATACAGGAACCACGAAAAAGAATATTATCTCCACACAATATTTAATTTCTTTATTTTAAAGATGCCACACATCATTTTCCAGGTTTCCACGTCTCATTAAAAAATCTCTGCGAATAACACAAAAAAAAAAAAAAACAACAGAAAACAAGCAAAAACTTTATTCAAATAAATTTCCATTGTGGTTGCTTTAATCGATACTTTCTCAACTAGGTTTGGTGAAAAGTATCAAATTTCAAAGATTTTTTAAAGGCACTAATGAATCTTGAAAGCATTCTTAATTATCACCAAGCTTCTATTAAAGAATTGGGAATTTTACCTTACAGTAATTGATCCCTGTTTTTTTTATTGGTATAGATGCGATTAAAAGTTTTTATAGGTATATAAAGATAGGAATGTTTTATTTTTTCAACATACATTCTAAGAAGACGAACGTGAAATGTTGGCATGCTTACTTTAAAATAATTTGAATTTCGGAAATTAATTACAAAAGTTTTGAATTAGAAATTTCGGAAGAAAATGTCTATTCAAATAAAATAAAATCTCTGGAGGTAGAGTGGTGGTAGGTGGGTGTATTGTTACCATTCCCTAATGTAATTTGATTAACTTCTTAAGGGTCAGCATTCAAATAACAAATGAGAAAAGTTTATATCCAGGCTCTGCTGCCTAAGTGTAAAAGAAGATTTTCATATTTGAATATATACATATATATATATATACATGTAGGTCTGCAAACATAAATAAATTCCTTTTCACTCAAAATGTCTAAAAGAAAAATGAATGAATTTCCTTTGAATACATGGTCACATGGAATTTTGGGAACTGTATAAATTTAGAACTTCATTATAACTTCTCATCAAGGAATTATTTCGTTAAAATTCTCTTCAAGCTCTTTTTGTTTGTCCGGTTAGGCGTTTTTGACTATATTTGCTTCACTGAATTTTTGAAAGATCAAAGCTAGAAAGTTCTAATTTCTTCGGAACTTGCCCGCATTCTTCGGAACAGAGAATAATACCCGTAGACAATAAACATCTTATCAAATTAGGGACTTCTTATACTTGTGTTTTGTTTTTGTCTGGTCAATTATTGTCACAGGAGTGAAATTTTTATATTTCAACAGATTGCGAGCACAAAAGCTGAATGGAATTATGTTATATGTTATGTAGGTATTTGATGATATTATCCAAAAATACGAGATAATTTTCTTGCTTAGGGTTCGATCAATTGAATTCATTTGAAAATAATATTATTACGATTATGCCGGTAACTTTGATCCATTTATTGTTAAAAAGTATTTTTTTTATAGATAAGGTAAGAACTGGCTACTTCAACTCAAGGTTTCATTGTTTGGAAGAATCCATCCATAAGAAGACCCCTAGAGTCAGTCCAGAGGACTATATAGTTCTACAAGCTGGCTAATCTCAGATGGGAGAAGAGAACATGAATGTTTTCAGCTATTGTCCAAGATATATTCTAGGAAAGACTTCAACCAGTAATTACGTGAAGTCTCTTACCCCCAGTTATCACAAATACTGCCTCTTAAGGCTAAAATATAATTTGAGGGACACGATAAATGAGGTTATAAAAAACTTCGACAAAACGTGCGTGAAAATACAATGGGAACGTAATGAGCGCGATAAGAGCTATCAATCCATAACAACATTTTTGTTCCTTATGTTTTGAATTATGAATGCAAAAAAATTTCTTCGTTATACGGCGTTTTTGGCTTATGAATATTTTAAAAAATATAGCGAACATAGAAGAAAATGTTATATAAAAGTCGGCCTGAGGTGTGTTTTTATGTGGAATTGTTTTTTCGTATAAAATACTGCGGCATTTTACAGCTTTAATTAACTTTTCTGTCGTTTTTATTTAACTAACTATGATATTTCCCACAACAATGTTTACTTGTTGATATTTTTAATCTATCAAGTCAAACATATGATTACTGTTTAATGATAGACAAAGGGTTCTCACGGAATACTAAAAAAATGCAGCATTTATTGATATTTTTGTTTATCTTATTAAACCACACTCAGTCTGGTCTGACTATTCCCTGGTAGTAGCTGTGAGCAAAATAGTGTAGCGGTATGGAATAACTGTGCGAAAATAATTGATGCGGACTTGCCATCGCTTTATTGCTTCAATATTTTATTACTTTTAATAAAAACTTAAATTTTTTCGTAAACTAAATCACTATTTAATTAAATTAACTACTAAGTGAAGTAGACTTACTGCTATATAAAAACAAAAACACCAATTGGCACGTAAAATATCAAGGGCGCCGCATTTATGTTCTTGTACCAATGCCCTGAAAAACAAACCTGACTGAAGTAAATTTCATGGTGATCGTTGCCCGACACCTCCAGACAAGAGAGATATCTTAAACGATGCATTATGATACTCTGAAAATATTTTATTTGCAATGTTTATTTCAATTAAGTCTGGGGGTGTCATAGTTTGATCTAGTATATTTTGGAAAATCTGATACAGAATCGGACTCCTTATGTTCCGAGAAGAAGTTTGAGTACCTACACTCCTATAGCTATTTATAGCCATCCCCGGATTCACTTTTTCCCCCTCTTTTTTATTCAAACTCAGGTACTAGATTTTTCGCACTTTAGATAGACTCTAACTCGGTAGGGTTATGTACCATCGACAAACGGCTTTCACTGTTCGCCTTAGCTTATTACCAGCTACAATGCCTAGCAGTAAATTGTTGTCTGTATATATTTCAGGGTAGGGGTAGGAACACAAGGGGGGGGGGGGGGTGTGGTTCCAAGACCGCATGTTACATATCAAATTAAAGGTCTCGCCAAGTACTATTGGGCTGTGTACTTTTTTCCCGATTCAGAAAACATTCACTGGACGTTTCTGCCGCCGGAAAATCCAGCTACTACATTTCGCATACATTTTTGCAGTTCCTTCTTCCATGGCCAGGACTACCAGAACCAGCTAAACGCAAGGTCACTGCATGGACATGTTTAGTAAATAAACGGTTAAAAATATATGCGTTTCATCACTTAGACGGTGTTAGTATTTGTATTGTACATACACTAAACATAGACCAAACATCGGATGAAATGACATGCAGTGCGACATGGAAACAGAAAATTTAGTTTTATGTGGACGTTTTCTTAAAACATCCGTAGAAACGTCAACGACAAATTGCTCAGCCTTAATATTACCAGCAATGCACATGCGATTGATGGGTTCAAACATGCTAAAGTTGGATCTTGCAGAGTTAACATGCAACAGAGGTAACTTTCTCAAATTGTACCCACTATGACAGAAAGAGGTTTTGCTAAGTAGTAGGGGAGAATCAATATTCGCGTTTAAGAGTTGATGCACAAATATTACATCGGAATTAGTGCTCTGTTGTGAATATTTGATTTTTTTCATTGGAAGTCATTTTCCACGACTCACCAATTCCGCGCAATCACGAGAAGTAGAAAAGTCAACTTTTTCAGCCAAGAAAGTCGCTCAAGCTACATCCGATCGCCAAAGCTAGTTACAAATAAACATTGTTATTAAAATTTGTTCAGAGTATCATAACGCATCCTTTAAGACATCTCTTATGTGTGAAGGTGTCGTGCCAAGTTGTATGAAAAGTGGGCACTCCCTTTGTGATGAGATTAAATTTTAATTCCGGAGCATGTAAATACTATACTACTGTCATAAGATAGAATTATACTCTGCAATTGTGATGTTGGCTATTACCAAGGCATATAAATTACAAGTTCAAGAAGGTACTTTTTTTTGGATTCTTCGGTATAGTATAGCAAAAGCTAAAAAATGTTTTTAATTTGTTATTTCATCACACAACTCATTATATTTTGGGTGACACGTTTCAAGTCTTGGTTTGACTCATCAACAGGTCCCCAATGAGTGACTTGAAAAACAAATGAAAAAATAGAGCGAAGAAAAGAATTGCGGGCGAATACAGGTTCGATTCGTTTCGAATGAATCTGTTTTTTTTTTTTTTTTTAATTTTAGAGTTTTTTTTTTTAATAAATTTTTTTCTATTTTTCTCAATTTTTTTCATTTTTCATTTCTATTTTTTTATTAGCGTCCAAAAGAATGATTTCTTTTATTGTTTTTTAGATATCTTTATGAAATATGGGTTTAATAAATATTATAATAATAGTTCTGTTTTATTATTTCATAAATTTTATAATTTCATTTTTATTACAAAAAAGGACATTCTTTAACATTAAGGCTATCCTTGAATTTCTTTAACAGCATCCTGAACCACGAAAGAATAATTTTCGGAAAATTCGCAGATCATATTGCAATCGTTTCTCTCAAAGTTAACCTTGGAATGCTTTAAATATTTTGATATGTCTTTAGCAATAAGATGATGTGGAATTAATTTGCAAACTTTCTCGCAAGAGACATCAATGAATTGGGTCTCCATTTTTATAATAATTAGAAAATAAAATTTACGGAATTCGGTCAAAATTTGTATTTTTTATTTTACTTTTGAAAAAGTATATTTTGCAATATTTAGCAAAACAAAAATCGACATAAATTTGAAAGAAGTTCTCATATAAAAAATGCTATATACGGTGACAGTCATACATGCATAGATGAGGCTCACTGCAGTTCACTGAATATGTCACTTTCTTCTGTCATAAGGTTCAGTTATTCATATTGAATGGGAGCACAATGAATGTATGTATGAACTATGAATGAATTACGAATAGAAAAATGTTGAGAGATTCTTTAGGAGCGGCGACAGAAAAGCTTCAAATTCTGATTCTCTCAGTTTATTCTTTCGCAACATTTGCAGCCGGTCAGATAATTCATTTATAAAAGTTGACCATTCAAACTTTAAAAAATATATCCGGGTTTGGAATGAGAAATTTCACATCAACTAGTTCGTTGTCGCTGCCCCGACCTTGCCAAACGTAGATATAACACTGTTAGCAGTTAATTTTTCTGTAAATTGGAAGAAACAGCGGAGAAAGAGTTTTTCGGACCTAGTAAGGTTTATTAATTCTTTATTTGAGGTTAGTTTTAACCTACCCCCTCCCTTTAAATTGAGAAATCATTTCCAGGTAAGGTCTCGATCTGATATAAGAAATGACATCACATTGAGCCATCGATGGTCTAAAAGTCTAAATGTGGCTTATTGTTAGTATTTCGATAGCCGACACTCGAAGAAAATTAATCTTGGTGTAGTTTCTATGCTTCGAGTAGGGGCTACTAAAATTACCTGATCACAATAATTACGTTTGAATAGCGTTATTTTTTCTTTCATCTTTATCTTTTCTTTTGATACTAAAAATATTAATTTTTCACATGCAAGATAAGCACTCAGATAAAACTGTGAGAAATTTCATTTATTTCTTATTCTAAAGGTGGTAGGGTGGGAGTCAAGGGTGAGAAAGGAGTTTAAGTGCACAGTTTGGGAGGTAGGAGCGATTAAATATTTTTCCTTCATATTTCCCCATAACTTCTGAACGATATATCGTATGAATATGGTGAGATAGACAATCGTTGAAGCTTTCGAATATTCCATTATTTTTCTCCTTCTCCCCTTCATTTCTAAGCTATGATTCGATAAGACTGTGTATTCATTAAAATGCACGTCATTATTTATTTTTATTCTTTCGGTCACAGTCAATAATAAATCAAAATCGAATCTTAATTAGTTAGCTGATGGCAAAATAACATAAGTAAGGAATTAACGTGCATTTTTCTTTTTCAGAGGTGCATAGAGGGGAGGGAGCATAAAAAAATATAAAGAATTCGGTTACCGCTAAGATCTCATTCCATGTGGAACCTCTTAGCTTTTCCAACCTATCCTCTCTGGAGTTATTTTGTTTTAATTTAAAAATTTCAAATTTTTCACATCTTTTATTATATTTTGACATTTTTTATGAAAACAAAACTTATTAGCATAACTTTTGTTTACAGAATCTGGCAAATGTGGAATCTCATATTTAATTTGGCTTCTTACATCTATGTTTTTACTACAGGCGTTAACGGTGCCGTACACCTATTTAATATAAGGGATATTTCGTGAAAACTAGCATGTTTTCTTAATCACTCTATAACTGCGAAATGGTTGACGTGGCCCTACCACCACACAATTTATTGTTTGGCTTTGTGAACACTATCTCTCCTTCCTTTTAGACCTTTAAGCAGGAATCATCTTGTATATTGAAAACACTCATACATACTTTGTAAATATAATGCTAGCTTTAAAAATGATTTTTTCACTTTTTATAGCATCTCAACTTATCACTATAAATGCATTTTGTTTTGAATTTTATATTTAAAACTTTTGCAATGAAATACGACATAACATTTAATGCCCATATTCAATTAGAAATCACTCTTCTATCATTTTCAATTTGGAGGGGTAGAAATGTGAAGCATTGTTTATAGGTTCTTTTTTTTCAAAAATAAATATTTTGAATGACTCATTACTGGGAACAATTTTCATTAAGAGGGAACAATACAAAATAATTACAAAAGAGAAGAAATTGACTAAATAAAAATTCAGTTGAATGGCCCCGTGTTAAAATTCCGAAAGTTCAAAGATCGTAAAATTGTTTTTGCTGACAAAAAAAAATGTATTGAATAAGATTTTTTTTTAATTTTATTTCTATGTGCTATGCAGCACCATGCCTAGGGTTGGGGCAAAGGGGCAGCTGACCCAGGCGCTGTGTCGTGAAAGCGGCTGGCGGAGTCTCGTAATTTATTTTTCTAATAAATTAAAAAAAAAAGTGAATCTACAAATTTGAATTGAAATATGATATGAATGTATATATGGTATGTACAGTCTGCTCAATTAGAGATGAGTAACTCAAATCTGAGCCGATTCAAAGATCCGGATTTCTAGAGTGAGTCAAGTGATCCGGTTCCCACTTTTGAAGCCAGATGGTTCTAAAGAGCCATTGAATTCATGGGAATGCGATGCTGTAGTATCACATAACTGGCTCTGACTCTCAAAGTTGTCAGTGATATGCGTTGTGAAAGTAGGGTGGATGCCATCAAACCCGTGTGCTACCAGCTTGTAGAGATCTATGATGCACTTGTGAAAAGTTGGCACAAAGAAAAAAGAGATAATCTATCGAAAAATAAGGCTCGGTACACAGCCCAATCCATCGTGAATCACATCGACTATCCGGAACTTATTAGAGACTTTACAAAAGTAAAAGCATCAAAAACAAATTTTGAGTGAAAGCTATTTTTGATCAAATGAAAACTATACTGGTTTGGAGTCAATAAATACGGTGAGAGTGACGAACCAGTGGGTCCACTATAAATGATTTGTTTTTTTTGTAATTTTGTATTAAAATATATAATCGTAAAAGGCTGTATTAAAATAAGTTTCGGAAAAGGCGGATTCGTTCAGCTTGCCCCAGGTGCCCCAAGGGCTAGGAACGGTTCTAGTGTTATGCATTAATTTATTTATGTTTTACTTCAGCTTTTAACATCTAATGTGTTGGAAAATTAGACAAGATTTTAAAGAATTAAATTAAATGTTTATTCTTGAAAGTTTTATAAATGAAAAACAAAAAGTTCTAATTCTTCTAAAAATGTTTGGTTGGTAACTGTTAATGACTTTTAATTTAAAAGTCATAAGTAACCGGCAATTGTAAGACTAAGTCAAAATATATAATCGCTTCATTTTAACTTTTAATATATAAATTTTTAATAACCGGTAAATAATTTTTAACGTATATTTTTCAGTCAAGTAATAAAAGTCAAAAAATGACTCTTTTTTTCGGTCAAACAGTAAAAGAATTTTTTGACTTTTAATTTTTCAGTCAAATGTCTAAAGTGATTTATGTAAGAATTTTTCATTTTGCATTATTAAAAGTAAAGATACTCACAGTAAAATTCATGTGGAAAGTGTGTGTCCAATTTAGACGTTGTAAAATTGCCTTGTTTCTACGCTTTACACTGCAACTTTACTGAGTATTCTAATTTATTATTTAACTGAACTAATAAAAGTAAAAAAAAAAAAGAAAATTTATTGCCTAATTGAAAAATAAAGTAAAGAAATTACTATTATTATTTGACCGAAAAATTAAAGTCAAATTTTGCTTTCTATTAATTGACTAAAAAATATACGGTAAAAATTACTTACCGTACCGGTTATTTTTAAATTTATAAAAAAGGTTAAATTTTTTCGTGGTCATGCCATGAGTTGAAAGAGTTTTCAAAAATGTGCACACAATTAAAATATATTTTGTTGTAGCGCCTATTTGGTACGTGACTTTTTCGTTTGAAAATTAGAAAATACCGGTTATTTTTGAGCCCTGGTTTAAACTAAATATTGTCTTAGTAATAAAATGTATCGTTCTCAATATTTTGAGTACCTACATACTAGAGTACCTACATACTAGGAAGGCTCAAAATATCTCCATAAAATAGATGGAATTCATAAGGTTCCTTATGTCAGAACTTTCCATATTCTTGAGAAGCACAAGACCATGGCCCATATGCCCGAGTAGATGGTAAGCTGTCAGGAAGATATTTGCTAGGGTCTAGATAAAAAGTATGAGCTACAAATCATTAATGAATTTATGAGCGTTAACGAATCCTTTATTTACGATATTATATATATATATATATAGTAGGTATACATCTTGTGAAAGCCCTGGTAGACAAATTATGATGAGAGCTTATCAATGAGCTCCTCATGAGCAATCAGATGAACGTACTGATGACAAATTTATTCGCGTTTGAATCAAAACTGGGAAAAAAACCATTTATTTACTTATTCACAGAGATAGTTTGCATGAGATATTGCATCTCTTTCACTTATTTAGAAAAGTATACTTTGCTTCTCTTGTGTGCATTTTATAATATTAGATAAGCATATTAATGAATGTTAAGAAGATCTTATTAATGAGCATATCAATGAGTGTCATTGATTGATTTTATAAATTTTTCCGAATTCGACGCTAGGGCGTATGGACATAACGTCTTGTTTAGCATATGGGTGATAGTCTATTCGTAGAAAAACAAACCAAAAATTAATTTTAAATAAATATTTTAAAAATTTAAATAAATAAATCACAAAAATCAATTTAGTATATAGAGAGGAGTTTATGATATCCAATGAGCATTTCGATGAGATTTAATGAATGCTCATCAGGAGGCTCATCGAGACTTAATTTTATGTATGTTTCTTGCAAACACCGAGATGCTTTTGAGTTAAATTAGTATTGGTTTACATAATAACTGCCCCTAGCGGAGCAAGAGATAAGGTAAAACTGTAAGTAATTTCTACTAGGAACACTACAAATTCCAGAGCTAATATTTTTATCTTTGCGAGTATTTTTTTCCAGTAGATTACTTTGAAGTGCATATTTTTTTTTTATAAAAATTTGGCTATCAATGTTTAAAATCGATGATTTCTTGAATTTTCACTTCTTTTACTAGGTTTTTTCTAGGCATCCGCTTTGTATTATTTTCCCTCTTGTTGATTGATTGATTCGTTGATTGAGCAGTATTTATTTAAACAGCAAAATTATATTCCATTTAACACACAAAAGCTTCCGAATGAGCGAATTTCTTACTCCCAGCCGGACAAAATTTGACACGTCCGTCGCTAGGACGAGGAGAATATTTTAAAAATAATTTTCGTGAAATGTTTGTCTTGTATTATATGTAGGAGAGAATCGTACGAATGTGTACATATATAGAGTAGATAAATTTATTAAATAAAAGTTTTTCAGCTTTAATCGTCAGCAGAAAGGTATTTTTGTTCCTTATCACTTCGCTACAAGTTAATTAAGTGCAGTTTCGGTAAAAAAAAATTGGTGTAAATTTACCCCGATTGCTGGATAAAATGAATTTTGAATCCATTTCGGATAATTTTAAATAGTTTATAAACCATCGTCACGGAGTTTTAAATTTGTTATCCTGAATGGTATGAAAATTACATATCCTCATGAAACTTGTTTTGTATGAAAAGCTCAAAAATATTATCCACCCGGAAAACAAAAACACACACCGGAGCTCTGTCTAGCGGAAAACTTCGCAAATATTTATTTTCAGTAACTTTTTACTTAGGCTATGCTCTCCTAAACATAATTGTATCTAAAAACTCCGTTCGGTGTAAATTGCAATAAGTCTAATCGTGCTTAAAAATATTATGAAATAGTGTCAGTCGTAATTTCATATTTGTAGAAGCAATTGTTTTACAAGTGCAAGTTGCAAGAGTCAAAATAGTAATTAGTTTTAATTTGTTTTGTTTTTTTAATACATAAAACATCTTCGAAAATTTCTTTGGAGTGGAGCTGTACAAAAGTAAAGGAGCATTTGAAAGTAGGCTAAAAATATTACAATTTTTCTTGGCGATCATATCCAAAACTATTTCATTTCGATGCAGTTAACAGTTTTGTTGGATACTATCTAAAATAAAATATTTTTATTTTTCATTAACGTATACATACCTAATCGGCAATTCCTGACAAAAGGAAACATTAAAATCAGATTTGTGCGCGATTTAGGTATAAAACTACACAAAATAGGGGTTTCGAATTCATTTCCGATTATTGTTCTGAAAATCACGATACAACAATCCTGGCATCCTTACTTCATTATCAATCAGCATTACAGTTGTATTGGCATAAGAACCGCATACAACATCATCAGTGAGTCCCGATAAAAGTATCAAGGACTTATATCAAATTAAAAGCGGTTTGATTTAATACGTAGTAACGATCATGTGTTTTTAAATTTATTTTGATGTTACTAAAGTCTCGATCGTATAAAAAAAAGGAATGTCTTTGATGGGAAAAAATTGAACAATCGTTCTAAATTGTCCCAAATCAGTCAGAGGGTTTTATTTTGCTCAGTATAGTTGTTAGAATATATATGAGTTTCATCTATATGGAGAGGAACTTTTTCATTGATATAATTCCATAAAAATGTTGCCACTTGATCTTAAGACTTCCTGGCATCACCCTCATGATACAGATAAATTTTGGGCAGGTTGGATTTTATGTAACATATGTTGAATACATACTAACCGATAGCTGTCGGAAGTAAAATTCTTCTTGGATAGGTATATTGGGCAACTATATATTCTGCATAAAATCAAGATATATAGCAAGTACATCTTGCTCTTTTTAGTTTAGAGTAAAACATTTTGCTTTTTTTTCAGGACTGCTTATACACAACCTCTATTACAGGAAGAATCTATTTGCGGCTGTCCAAAATCTAGCTTGAAATCAGAGAGCAAAATATGGTATAATATTTTTAGTAGGTTTTAGCTGCTTCTAGGTGCTTTCTCTTAAACAGATTGTAACATATTTTGACGTTTAGCTTAGCATCCAAATACAAAATAATTACGACCTGTATAATGGTTTAATTGTTTTACCAAATGAGCTTATGATTCATTATCACCATTTTCACATGTGTGCGTAGAGTTTGATGACTATCCCGCTTGGCTCGTGCAGATTCTTCTTGCAGAGCTAACAACTGCAGCCGTCTAACCTAATTTTCTATTAATGCTATATGCTAATAATATTCTGTTAGGGTTAAAAAAAACTATTAGACACACTTCTATTTTTCGGCCATCAAACAAAATATCGTATTTGAATGAAGCAGACTTATTTATAGTATCAGACTAATGTGGACGACGTTTCGCCACAGGACATACAATAATCATATACTTTGTAGAAAAATATCTTGTGGATTTTTTACAGCTATGTATGTTCAATTAATTTTATATGTTTTTTTAATACCCAGGACATGAAAAGTCTGGGCCCCTTTTTTAAACAATTGAATAAAACAAAAATGTACAGCGATCTTAGGGTACGTGCATAATGAGGCGAGGCGATAGAGAGTTGATAACAATGCTATGGAAGCGCGCGAAGTGACGAGACACCTCTCTCGCTCAAGAATGAAATTTTTCATTTTTTCGCGAGGTATAGCGCGCTAATTTTGATAGCTGGCATATTCTTATTGGATTTTTGTTTTATATAATCGAATATTTTTTAGTCATTCTCATATACTGGAAGAATATAAATATGTATGTGAATGATGGAATTCCCAAATTCTAATCGCTTGTTATTTATGGGATCACAAGCAAAATTGCGAAAAGGGCTGGGAAAACAAAAAGTGATTAATTTTATATCGTTAAAAAGCAAATTTAAGGAATATTTCATGTTATTATATGAGATAAGCTTGTCAAACACAAACATTTTTTCTTCAGCATCTGATGATATAATTTATACTCTCACTTCGTGATCTACCAAGAAACTGAACGCTTTGTTGTGAACACTACACCTCGCTCAACTGTCTAGCCTCCCCTCTGCTCGCCACGCATTGCCTCGTTGTGTACGTATCCTTAAAAAATGAACAAACAGACTTAGAAATATCAAAAATAAGTACGAAACTAGTTATATAGATAGAAAGTTCATTGCGTGTAAGAATAAGCTTAAATTCTAATGCGATAAACTTTCTTCTCTGCAAACAAATAGTCCATAGACTGAATTATTTTTCAATCTATGTGCAGCACAGAGAGTGAAATGAGCCTGTTCTCCTCTGTGGTGGATTTTAAATAATTCTTCACTCGTCTTAGAACTGAAAACGACCATTATGTTGAGCAGTTAGAACCTGGTGTACACAACAACATCCAGAGCGCTATTTCTACATTTGAATAAATGTCCAAAAAATGACTTTTTCCACGATATACTTGTAATAATTCCAGGGCAGATAATTGTTTTCCCCGTGTAGCCTCAGTAGACAACAAATGTGCTCACAGGTGTAGAAACTTGTTTTCCAAAGTCCCGTATAAGTATCCGGATAGAAGGGTTTCAAGTTCCATACGTCTTCGAGGATATCTTGAGATAACTTTGTAGTTTCTTGAGAAAATCAAACATTTTACTGAAGTTCTCGAATGCAGAACAACGTCTTTGTTGCTCTGCAATCAACCATTTGATAATCACGTTGAAAACAATAACTCTGCATGCGTCCCTGCCGGATAGTGTGACTTTGATCTTGTTTCGTTTTACTTCATCAATTGAAAATTTGCTACCCTGATCCGCCTATTGGTAAGTCCGCATTTGTATGAAGGAACAATAAAATTAATTAAAATTGTCTTTTTAATGTTCGGTGTCATATGTCTTCCATGTAAACGATTTTACCCCATGGCGGGACCTGCTGACAAGATTTTACCCCTAGGCAACTGCCAAGTTTGCTTAGGCAGAAGTTCGCCGTTGTTAATACCTCGGAAACAAAATTAGTTCATTCGGTTACTTCGCCTATTTAATAATATTCCTCTTGTAATGTTCCTTTTTCACGGTTTATTTGCTTAAACCATTATATTTAAAAAACAAAAACTAAAGCTAAACTAAACAGAAAAACCCACAATGAACAAAAAATAGTACCAAAACTACCAACCTTAAATAAAATTACGACTACAACAATACAAAATCACTGTTCAATTTATAACTTTTCTTCCCCGAGCTATTATACATGAATCTGATATGATCAAAAAGATGATTCTTTTTTCAAATCCTTAGAAGAAATAAGTTACTCCAACGCCCAGTCTCTAGTATTGACTCGAGCCTATCTTAGCACATATCCTATAAAAGAAAGAAAAATGTGACAAAATACTTAAAATTTGAAATATTATGAAAATCCCAAATCAACAATCGCTTCAAGTAAGCCCATCCCTTGTCTTGTGTATCTCTGAATTTAATTATGTTTGCCATCCCTGCATAGGATTATATTTTATAGATGTTCTTTGCTAAAAGGGTGCTATTCAATAGACTGACATCCTTTCACCATGAAATTTGAATTTAGACTTTCCGTTTTTCGTAGTAATTCTACGAGTTTTAGTGCCGTTTCATTCTTATTCAACGAAAAAAGCTGTATTAAAGAGTTTTAAACGAAATAGCATCATTGATGACTCAATTTAAAAAAAAAAAAATCGTGACTCTTATTTTTAAGAATCAAAATTAGACAAAACAAAAAATAACAATGATTTTATTTGATATGTGGATTCAACGAATCATAATTAAGAAAATCCGGAACAAATTAGAAAACCATACAATGGCAGAAGATTTTGTAGACCTGTTGGACTCTACCCGTCTCCTTAAACACAATTCAACAACAATTTCTCACAAAAACTCTTACTCAATTGATAATTTCAACAATCTTTCTCTCAATTCATTTATTAAATGACATGTTTCCACCACATGTTTTTAATTATATACCTATACATATGTTTTCCACATATGTAATACCTTCAACCAGATTTGAAGTTATATCTTCCTTTATATGTTGCATTTCATATATAATTTAAAATAACAATAAAAAAAAACATTTCATGGGCGTGGCATTATAATAGCCGCAGCATAATATTTAAATTTTTTTTAAACAATTCTTTCTAATGAAACGCAATTTCCTTAATTTCTTGATATCTCCGTTCAAGTTTAAATTGTATTTCATACAAAATTATTATAATTTTTTAAGAGATCACAGCCATTGCGTGTCGCAACTTAAAGAAGAAAATGGTACCAAAATAAAACAGAGGAATATAACTTGGTTGTTTACATGCATCTTTATATTTAAGAAAAAATTGAATATTAAAAAGTGCTTTAATCATTTAAGATACAAAAAAATCCCCCAAAAGGAATTTCATTCCTGCAAAGGGGACAAACCAAGTCTTTTTCTCTATTTTAATGCAAGGACTCCAGAAAAAAAAACAACAAATTTTTGTTTATCATAAAAAAATTACTTTCTAGTCTTACGTTTCACTGTTGCAGTATCCAAAGTTATGTATACATGTAGATTGATGAAAATAACTCTGCTTTTGTTGGTGAATTCACTTTTGGCAAGGATTTTTTTTTTTTTTTAAGGAAACATTAAAAATTATCTCATAACAGCTACTGCGTTATAAAGATTCTAACATCACAATATTAATTTACATTGATTTTTTTTCTTTAATATATATTTTTTTTTAATTTAAATTAATTTATTTTTATTTTTATTTTTTTTATTTTTTTTTATTCAACTACAATTTTCCCGTAAGCTCAAAACACTTCAAGGATATATATATCAAAAAAAGGATTACGTTATCTTATTTATAATCAGAAAAATAATTATCATTTTTTTTTAACATTTACTCGGTATCAAATTGTTATGATTAGGGGGTTTTCAACAATTTAAAAACAAAAACAAAAATATTTCAACAACACTACTATATTTTCTAAGAAACCGTTTTGTATTTTCAAAATTGATTAATTCATTAATTATTCACTCACTAAAAATGTCCTCCATTTTTTTGTGTAGTCTTTTTTTTTCAAAAAAATTTCACACTATCACTAAAATCTGAATTAATTTTAATATTTACATATATTTTAAATTGTAGTTGTATAAATCACATCTCGTCGCCGTACCTAAAATCTCGAAGTAGTCAAAGTCCTTTAAAAAACATTAAGTTTTACTTAACAACTGCGCAAACATTAACCTGACCGCAAACAAGAAACACCAGTTGCAAAAAGGCGCGCTATTTGTTGTGCGTTTTTTTTTTTTTACAAGGACAGGGAAAATAGTCGGAAAACTCAGAGAAAACTATCACTAATAATGGGAAAGGAAAAACAATCAGGAAAATGATACGTATAAAGGTATCTAAAAAAAAAAAAAACAGAAAAAAAAAAATCACGGACGTCAAAACACAGTAAATGATTCGTTTTGAATGGGTCTGAAGGGAACTGAAAATGGGTGGGAAAAGTGATAATATTACGTAATTATCAGCTTAGTGGAGAGCAGCAAGGAAAAAGAAAATCGGATGAGGAAAAGTTTTTCAACCGATTAACTTAAGCGTACACCACATAACCGAAGCGTGGGAAAAGTTCAACTGAATATCGTGTCTGGAGAGAAGCAACACGTTGGCTGGATTGTGTCGTCTTAAAACTTGATTCATTCGCATAGAGATGATGATGATGATTGTGGTGATGCTGGTGATTGTTCAGAAAAGCTTTTATACAACAACGCATTTTCGTAGCACACAGTACTTTTCGTTTTGAGTTTGCCTGAGAGAAAATCGGAACAAAATTTTCTCTTATAAAAGTTTTTGTGTGCTCGAGAAAATTTCCATGATTATGATGTTGGAAAAAGCTCGACAGTGAGATGAAATATTTGAATCGCACTCTTATACTGAAGAAATTTTTTCAAATTTTCACTTTTTTTGTTTTTCCTTTGAAATGATGGAAAAGTTTTCACACGGATATAATTATAAAATCAGGATGCGCTTTGATAACAGGTATGTATATACATATTTACTAGGTAGGTATAGATATGTTTACTTTGTTGTATGTTTGGTGTATGTGTGTATTTCATTGAAAAAGCTCGAATAATCACAAAGTTCTTGTAACATTGAAAGGAAAAGGCGAACAAGTACCTTTGTGTGGAGAAATCATAGATAGCACTGGCGAACATTTACCTATCAACTCTGCTGAACGCTATAAAAGCACTAAAATACCACTTGCTCTCTTAAAGTTTATTTATTTCCTTGTGTAAACATATCGCAAAGTTTGTTTTCGCTCTATTTGAAGAACATTGCATTTTAGGAAAATAAAATCTATTTTTGTGCGTTAGAAATTTATCGTGCAGTTGCATTTTTGTACTTTGTAAAGCAGCATATGTGCATATTTGTGAATTTTACTTAAAAAAAAATAATTAAAAAGTTGTTTTTTTTTTGCCGCTATTCGTATTTGTTTCGTATTTCCTGTAGATTATTAGAGATCTAGCTGATTTAATTTATGATTAAACTAGATGTGAATTTGTTATTTCATGCCATTGGTGCATTTAGTTATTGAATTTTTATTTATTTATTTATTTTTATAATGCAAGGGGAGATCCCATCTCAGCCACGGACGCGATTCCGGTCAATTATGCAGTCCTGCTTTATTTTTACAAGAAGCTTAATAACTGTGGACTTTGATTTTACATAAAACACTTATGTGTTCACTATAACCGTTAAACAGTTACTTGCTCTTAACCTTAAGGAATATGGGGCTGGTTGAGCAGTCGTTGGAAGGACCATGAAGTTATTCATACAAGGAGTTCTTGACGGTGACCGTACAACATGTACTTTTTAATATAAGGTGTTTTGGGAAAAACTGTCATATTTTCTGAAACACCTGTAACTCCACAATTATTGATAACTACCCCCCCCCCCCCCCCCCCCGCAATATATGTCTAGGTGACTGGCTAGGTGAGTATGTACTACCACCTCCTACCCTATGGACCATCATCCTATATAAATGACTAATATATGTATATTCAGATTACGGAACTCATCTGGCATGGAGAGCAATTCATACGACGCAGGATGCAAATTTCACAGCGGGGGAAATTAAAGGCGTGAAAGATGGTAAGAAATGGATACCTCAGGACAGTTGTCATCTCAGCCTAGTCGACACCTCTCAGGACAGTTGTCATCTCAGTCTAGTCGACACCTCTCAGGACAGTCGAAATCTACCCAGAACATATGACCTTTATGAAACAAGTAAGGTCAATACCTAGTTTATCATAGTGTTACCACACAAAAGTTTTGATTTTCGCTATATACAGACATTGAAAATAGAGATATGTCGGTCCGGAGCGAACGGGTACATACAAGGAATGAATTGAACGGGTCCATAATTATTGGAGCTGTCGTTCATTCGTTCCTATGTTTCAACCAATTTATTGAAACAACTTACTGATCTGAGCACATTGCACTTCGCCTTTTCTGATTGCATATTTTAATATTTTGTAGGAACTTATTTAATTTTGCTGGTACACTTCTTAGAACATATAAGAAGCATAGGAACGCAGGTATCATATAAAATTTGTGTATTTGTGCATTGCCTTTGTATCATCATCAATTGTGTAAAACCAAATCGGAAAATCCTGCCGACTAGCTTTGGTTTCTTTATTTGTTTTGTGCAAAGCTTGTCCAAGTACTTGCTGATAAAAGAAACAGACAATTTTATATATATTTTTTTAATTTGAGGCTATGTTGCTAGTTCTTAATTCTATAATAAAAATCAGCTGGACTCACAACCTCTTTCCCTGAATTGAATTACGAAAGGAACGATGGAATCAGGTCCAAATTAGATGATTCGAATCCGGATCTGGTACGGAAAATTCCTCGGAGAACGACACATCTGTATGTTCCTTTATAAGACTTCTAGTAAGCTCTAAGTTAAATTATAGTCATAATCGGGCAGCTCTTTCACGAAATTCCTATACAAAAATTCCAAATTTGCACTTGCACATGAGTTGGATAATTAAGTTGAGAAACTATTGACACAGAGAGTGGAGTTTTGGGTTTTTAGATTGTTTTCAGATTTTTTTTTTATTAGACCGATCATTCCATTTTCATAGGTTTTCATATTCCGAAGTTGTCTCCAATAAATTAAAATCATTTTGGTCTGACGGTTTTCCCAGTAAAATCCCAACATTTTTGAATGGCGTTCGAATCATAGCGGTAGTTCGATTCAGTGTATTTATGAAATTGTACATATACGAGCATATCTAATAACTAAAGCAAAAATTATGGGTCTTTCAGATGTTTTGAACCTGTCTTCTATACATACATGCCAAATTTAACATTTTTATATGGCAGCTCTACGGAGCTGTTGGCTTGATTTTGCATATTTTCAAAATTGTAACTGATTTTGTTTTTGTTTTCTTTTTTAACTGCAGTATCCAAAGTTGTACCTAATCAACGCATTTTCTGAACCATTATAGAAATATGTAGTGTAAAAACGGCATTTTAGTATGGCAACATTACGAAATAGTCATCCGATTTGGTCCAATTTTAAGATTACATCTACAATATTGGTAGCTTCATAATATAAATTCTCCAAGTCAAAACGTTCTAGAGTTATTGTGCGGACGAACCGGGGCGGCGAAAATGGAGTCAGTGACGCGCAATGCTGCCATGGTAAAATTATGTAAGAGGAAATCATGCATGTATAACAACAAAAATTGTTGTACTGCTGGAAAAATTGTTGAAACTGAGGAGCGCCTTGTATCTCCTAAAGCCTAAAACACAATGTGACACGACAAAAATGCCGTACAAAATGTTCGGGAAAATACAATGGGGGCGACAAGAGCTGTCAATCTCCAATTAAATTTATTCTGTTATTTGTGTTGTAAATTAAAAATAGAAAATACTTCAACGAATAAATAAAAAATAATAATAATTAATGTTGCATGTGTGGCCGTTTTGGCTAATGAAGATAAAAAACAGAACCCATATAGAAGAAGAGGTGTGTCTAAAAGCTATATAAAACTTAACTGGAATTGGGTTTCTATGCGGATGCGTTTTTTTTTTGTATAATACGGTGACATTTTACCACCTCAATAAATTTTCTTCCATTTTTCATTCAAGCAACTTTGATATTTTCCACGGCATTGTTATTTTCTGATATTTTTAATCTATCAAGTCATAAATATGATTGCAATGAACGTATAATGTGCGACAAATCTCAATTTTCATTTAAGTTCGACGACAACGTCGAACGATGTCGTCAGCATTGTATTTTATACCATACACTGCCATGTTATTAGAACCAAATTGACAGCGTTTTTTACGGTGTTTTTGTCGTGTCGCTCACATTGTGTTTTAGCCTTAAAGTGGGCACTGTAGTACTTATGCGGTGAAGCAACATAAAACACGGAATGCATTGTAGTACGGTACATGACATGGAGGTCATAAATTAGGATGCTAACTACTCACAAAAATCGAATATAAGTAAGAACTCAAAGAATTCCTTAAGGCGAAGAGTGGAGGATGGTTGGATATTTTGAGAAGTTCGGTTGCTTGATAGTAGTTTTCATATGTCTAGTAATCATGGTCAACTATAAGATTACAAGCAGTAATCTGAATCCTATTCAGACTCGAAGGGAATATCTTAATCTATACGATGGTCCTCTCTGGAACTGTCTTATAGGCAGTGCGAAGAAGATCTCATTTATTAAAGGGATGTTTGCATGAAGAATTCACTGTGAGTAACCATTGTCCTATGACCTGTATTACGAAACCATGCCAATCAGGTAGGTATGTATGTTTAATTTAGTGCCATAAGGTCGGGTGCTCGTCTTCTGTACAGACGGACTATTGACAAATACATTGCTTGTTTGATAACTAGTAACTTTGATAAAAGATGGCGCTAAAATCTTGAAACAAATCTGACTTCTGACATTTGATATATTAAATGAAAAACCAAAATATCTAGTAGATCTGTCAAATCGAAAATTTTTGATAGCATTCGAAATTGGATAAATTTATGTTTCTTTACAAATAATGGAAAAAAGCGAATACCATGAGCTGATAACACTTTTTGAGTGGAGAAACCATTATAGAAAGCCAAAGAAAAGTACCGTCGATTGAATTAGTTTAAAAATAGCTTACTGAATTTCCTTGACGTCGTATCAGCAGTTATGATTCTAACTGACGTCGGAATCATAATTTATAATCCATGATAGTATTGTACTGAACAACCGTCGAACCAGATGACCATAAATATTTTGAAGCACTGTGTGGAGATGTTTAAGCACAATCCAAATAAGTTATTATAGTGTGTTACATAGTTATATATGTATATGTTGATGAAATGCAGATCCATCAATTCACGTCAGAAATGAAAGTGTCGTGAATACAGTGGACTTCACCTAAATAACGTGCTCCCAAGAACTCAAAATCGGTTCCATCAGCCGGAAAGGTCGTGGTCTTAAGACTCGAAAATGGAAGAACAATCACACAATGGGTTGGATTGATGTCACATTGGATAATCTTCGCCAGCACAATTTCCCAGCTCACACGTCTGCAATTATCATGACCGAAATTATTAACCTACGATACGAACTACTCACTTAACCCCACCATTTTCCTTCCCAGATATTAGGTACTCCTTGCCACTTCTTTCCATTTATAAAAATGAAAAAACGGATTAGTGAAAAATGAAAAAAAAAAGTTCGTAACAAACAATGAGAACATCGTGAGCTCCAGAAACCGTATTTTGTGGGAGTGTCTAACAATTATTACAGGAGCTTGAAGATCCTTAAATAAGGCGAAACTCCATGATCTACGACACCCCCGTCGGTGATCCACAGTGCCCCCGTCGGTACGCCACGGTGCCCCCCTCAGTGCACCCAGGCCACGTACAAGCAGAAATTGTATAGAAGGTAGAGCTAAATAATTCTAACAATTTGGGAAGAATTTAAGCTTAACAATTGTCTTTTCATTATTTAATGAATTACTGTGTAACTTTCAAGTGATAATTCTCATGAGTTCCCTTAAACCGCCCCCACCCCCTCTCCCATATGTTTTGAAGTTGGATCTCAAGAAAATTAAAACTTCGGAATTTTGACTTAGTTTTGTTTGTATATTTACTATTTACGTAAAAATCATATTTAAGAAACTCAAGACCTGGATATCTAGCATATCAACTGAAATTGCATTAAAGCTCGCTTACAAAAGAAAATTATCAATAATTGAGAATTGATTGGTGAATTTGGATACATTTAGACTAAATGCACATAAAAATAAGTCGAATTTCCCTTGAAAATATTCTCGAGAAATCATATCGCATACTGAGTTTTGTTACACCAAACAAAATTCATAGAGTTCCCATAATTATTGTTGAATTTATTTATTTTAAACTTGTCCAGAGTTGTAATAATAACGGTCTAATATAAACTGCATCATTATGAGCTTTACTTGTTGAAAGAAATGAAGAAAATTTACATTTAAAACTTTTTTTTTATCAATTCACCAAGAATGAACTCATTGCTTAGAAGAAAAAAAAATATATTCACACTTACATACATTCATTTCACACATTAGCATCTTGTTTTAGTTAGTTTTGCTTACCTGAAAAGAAAAAAAAACCAATTAACTTCACGATATTAATTTAAATTTAAATATAAGATGACAAAATATTCATAATTTCACAAAGATTTTATTAATTACAATATGTCTGTACAGATATTCATGATTAGAAATTATTTGTTTTGTTAAACTGAGAAGTTAAATCCAAGTATAATGCCAAATATTCGGTTGCTGCCAACTAAACCTTTTTTACAATAGTGGCTTTGGTTGTGAAATTGGGAAATTGTTTACTTTGTAATAATTTAAAGACTATCTACATTATGTCAACCTATTTCGGTAACCAAGTAGCACTCAAAAGCTAGTTACGGCTATGAATGGTGAATGGCACATAGCTATACATATTAGAGTAATTCTGAGCTGTAACGCACCCAGATTTAGCTTGAGGGGGGGAGGGGGAGGGGACATAGGTGTCCCAAGTCCTAACGAGTCAGAAAAATAAGGCCCTAAGGTCGCGTCCTGTACACATCTAAGCACTTAAGGACTGCTATTGTAGATTAAAAGGTTTTATTTTATTTTATCGGACTTTGTAATAATATACAAACCACATTTTATGTGTAATTTATAAATTATGCTCAGAAAACTGACATTCTGGAGGGGGACCGGTCCCGTTCGTCCCCCCTCTCGGTGCGCCCCTGATTCTTAGATTCTGTTGTTATTAAATATTTGATGTTGCCGTCAACTCAATTAGAAATTCATGTGGTTAATATAGTTTACTATGAAACAATGAAAAAGATTGAAATATTCTCCCGAAATTATCAATAGATGCAAATTGTGACCTACTGCTTTCAAGTTTTCAAAAGAAATTCGATTCTATTCATACATTTATTAAAGTTTATACACAAGCTTTCGTTCGTTCGTCTATAATTTCATAATATTTGCTCACATTTTGTCGTGCCACTCTACCTCCCAGATACAGGAGTGTGTTCAGTTGAGTTCCCCTCTCTGAACTTCGTCACAAAGAAATACAATATCTTCAGATCCTCTACGTCAGGTTAGCTACTGGCAATAAAACTGGACATTGAGCTAGGTGCATTACACCCGTAAGGAATCTATCATCATCACGGACTCAAAAGCTGCGTTTCCAGCCGTAACCAAAGAAAGTTCAAACCACCATGTGAGCTGAATTGTTAATCTAATAGCCCGAAACCATTTCCGTACCTTTCGTATCCTCTGGTTTCCAGGCCACAGAAGCCTAGCCCTAACAGGCTGACAAGAGGGCAAAACTAGTTGCAACGTCAGACCAGGTCTCTGAGACCTCCTTTTCTCTTGAAGATGCACTTCCAACAATAAACTGCTCCATCCAGAAAAATTGGGATGATGAATTCTTCCGCATGTCATCCACCTCAGGTTTTTTTCAAGAATTTCTTCCCTCTACCCGGCAAACCCGCCTGGTTCAACTGGAACTTCTCTCCCAAGGAGATCAGGTTCATCAATAGACTCTACACTAGCCACAGGTACGACGCCCAGCTTTTTCAAACAATAGGTAAATCTCACGTAGTGCAACATACCGAACGTCATAGGGCACTGCATACTAACCTACCCCGGTTCAGTGAAATAAGAAGTAGCTTTCCCTTCATTCTAGAGAGCTTATTGGAGCTCTGGCAGTTCAGCAGACTCAAAGACATAACACGTCTTGCTGCAGCCACCGGACTGCTACAGGTGTAACTAAGCTATTCATTCAACACAACCATTTGATCCCTCTCATAGACTACTAGACTGCTCCATTACCAGTATAGTATCCGTTCATACCTATATATTATGTGTTTTTTTAGCAGACGTCCTATATGTTCTGTCTATCACTGCTTGACCAATAGTCACTGGAACTATATACCTTTCAAGAACATCAAATACAACTAACAACATAATCTAAAATAACCAAAAGTGAAAACAAACGGTTCCTAGCTCTATACAGGAGCAAACATAATTAAGTCATCCGCCCAGCCGGACATGGCAATCTACATTTAGCCGGACTCAGCATACGTTTTTTGGCGTTATACCCCATAGTAAGAAGAAGAAGAAACAAAGTAAATGGCAAATCAAATGTAAGTTCTCCAATTAATTCTCAGTATCGTAAACCGCAAATGGGTATCTGAATTTCTATTATTGCAATATGACTCAATAATCGCAAATCTGTCCCCTGTATTAAATTCCAAAAATTGTACCTGATAAATTAATTAACCGGCTGCTGTGAATAAGCTTTGTGCTTTCTGAAGTATCCAACGTGCACCTCAAAAACGGCTAGCAGGCGTTATAGTATGATAAAAACTACGAAGTTTAAAAATAAAACGTAAGCAGTCGTTGAAAGCCAAAATCATTCATTGAGCACACACCGAGTCTAGCCTACTATAAATTAAAGAGCCATAAGTGATATGCGGGAGTAGTGGCTTCTTTACGAGCTTCATTCTGGTGTTCTTGGGCAGCACATCAGTAGATGACCATAGCAACCTTAATTCGCCATAAATTATTCATAATTGGGCACTAATACGGTCACAACATTTAAGATTTTGGTTTAGTATTATTCCTTGATCTTTTACCTTGTCAATATATAGTAAACGAATGCCATCAAGGAACGCAATGAACATGTTTGCAGCTATTTAGTTGAAGGTATAAGATTGGGTTAAGATTGTATAACAGCTACACGAAAATTGAAATAATTTATAGAGACACCAGCTTTTCCTATTGAGTTTCGGTGCTAAATTGTTTTATAATGCAGCATAGGGCATTCTTTCCGAACTTCTAATAAAACAATTCTGTTCCGGAAACTAATTAATTTAAGAAGTATTTTATAATAGTTTGAAACAAGTAGCCCTTTTAAAACAATTTAGCTTCCAGAGCAATTTAGTTGTTGAAGAGTTTCATAAAGTTATTAAAAAATTAAATTAGAACACCTTAAAAGGAGTCAGTACTCAGCAAAAGTTTCAATTTGGATACCAGCGAGCCTGTAGGCAATACAATTTACTATATGTAGGCTTGTATCCTAAAAGTATGAAAATTCATATAAAATTAGTCTACACCTAGACTCACATTAGAGACATCTAGCGTAAAATACAGAAACCCAGCATGCGATAATTTCAAACGAAAATGAAAATTTCCAGTGTAAAGAAATTAAAAATTTTTAACGAGAATTAACTCTCCTTACTATTACTATTTTGCTTTGTATTTCTACAATATTCAACGAAATATTGCAATTTCTCGTCGGTGAAATATCGGGAGAAAAAACAAGTACAATTAGAGTCAAATAATTAAAAAAAGTGCCACTAAAATTGAAAAACTCGACTCGACTTATTTGCCAGATCTAGGCTTTATGTTTCTAAAATAGTCACAATCTAAAGAAATGAGAATACCTGCTAAAAGAAATATGATTTAACAAACAACCCTCAAATTTGAACATTTTTTACAAGTTGTCGAGCTAATATCTCCATTCCAATACATTTTCTTTTTATTTTTCTGACGTTATTTACTAGACTTCTTCGTTACCTTTAATTTCAGACATAAATCATTATTCTCTTACAAATAGTTCGCCAGAAATGCGCATTGAAAAATGTATGAAACTTGCAAATTTTGGTATTGACTCCTCTTAAAACAATTTGGTTTCGCCTTTATAAAAACTTCATAAAACATGGGAGCTACTTACTTGTTCAATGCAATGTATAAATGTATGTACAAATGTAGGTACATAGATTATACAAATGTATGTACAATCTAGAAATATATAGAAAATTAAGTCCCGGTGAGCCTCCTGATGAGCATTCATTAAATCTCATCGAAGGGCTCATTGGATAGCATGAAACTGCTCCCTATATACAAAACCAGCAATTAATAAATATTTATTATTGTCATCACCTTGTCAGATGACATTTCTACTAGGAAAATTTGAATTGATTTTTGTGATTAATTTATTTAAGTCTTTAAATTATTTCTTTTAAATTAATTTTTTGATTTATTTTCCGCGGCAAGACTGTCGCCGGAATGCTGAAAAAGACGTTATACCCAAATTGATTGAGGCCTCAGCGTCTTAGAGCTTGAATTCGAAAAAAAATATGAAATGAATCGCAAATGCAGATTATCATTTATGAATTCATCATGACACTCATTGACATACCCATTAATAAGTTCATCATGACACTTATTGATATGCTCATTATTAAGCTCATCATGACACTCATTGATATGCTCATTAATAAGCTCATCGTGACACTCATTGACATGCTCATTAATAAGCTCATCGTAACACTCATTATGTACTCATCGGAGTGCTCATCTATAATTGTAAAATGCACAAAAGAGAAGCAAAGTATGCATTCGAAATAAGTGAAAGAGATGCAATATCTCATGCACACTATCTGTGAATAAGTAAATAAATGAGTTTTTTACCGGTTTTGATTCAAACGCGAATAAATTTCATTAGTACGTTCATCTAATTGCTCATGATGAGCTCATTGATGAGCTCAGGGTATATACAAATACCAATTAACCTGTGTTGGAGTGTACCTTACCATTTCCTATCCTAGTATGATTTCATATGATAGCTTTGAATATGGCACTTAAGCTATTCTGGAAAGTAGTTTGTCGGAAAAATATGCAGTTACTGCGATTTAAAGAAAAGTCGTGAAAAAAGTAAATATTTTCCAGTGATTAAGAATTGAAAGTGTTGAAGTTCTATTCTTTTTATAACTTTGGAATCCAGCTAAGGTTAAACTTGTGTATATGTACTATTATAAATCGTGCATCATGTGGTGAATTATGCCTCTTAAAATATTTCGCAGGCAGTTTTGTTTCTTTTGCAAGGGGTATGTACCTTGGACACTTGAAACATTTGCACCGCGGACATGTCAAAAAAGGCATAAATCGGCTTTTAGTTAAAAAATAAATTAATGATGTATATCTATAGCAATTTTATGTTTTGTAAATTTCATTACGAATATTGTTATTCTTGGTTGAATAAGGAGTGTTATTTAATTTTACTCTGTTGATATACCATCACATCTTCTTAGTAAATTACAAATGTCCAACGTGCAATACCCCACTGTCCATGGTACAGCTGCATGTTGTACCTTGGATAGAAAGAAGGACCCTCATATATCCTTTCATATATCCTAAAATATCAATTTTTAACTGCATATTCGACATATTATTGGAAAGGTTATGGGTTAGACCAGGCGTGTCCAACTCGCGGCCCGCGAGCCGCATATGGCACAGGACGGCTTTGAATGCGGCCCAACAAAACTAATATACTTAAATACTTTCTCAATTAATTTTATAAAACATTTTCTTTATCTATATAACATTTCCATGGGAGTAGTTACTTCGCGACATAATAAATGTGCACTTGCGAAATGTGGCCAAAGAAAGTTTCCAATGTGCAATTGTACTTAGTCAAATTGACACTGAAGGCATTGGGGACATTATTTATTTTTCGGTAGTAATATGGTTAAGTCGGGGCAAAATGTTGAAAAGATTTCATGATTTGCGAAATGAAATCAAGTCATTTATGGAATCAAGAATAAAATCTGTGCCAGAACTTGTTGATTAAAACAGGCTCACAGATTTTGCTTTTTTAGTAGGCTTTACAGCTCATTTAAAACTGAAATTACCAAAAACACCAAAACAAATAAAGTCGTTTCTAGGCATTACTGGGTACTACAGGAAATTTGTTAAAGATTATGCCAAAGTAGCCCAGCCAATGACCAAATACCTCAAAAAGAACGTTAGATTAAACCTCAATGACCCAAATTATATAAATTCATTTGAAAAGCTTAAGAAAATTATAACAGAAGCACCTATATTAAAATATCCTGACTTCAGTAGAAGGTTTAAATTGGTAACGAATGCCAGTGCCTTTGCAATTGGAGCTATTCTTCAGCAAGATAATCATCCAATCTGCTACGCCAGTAGAACTTTAAATGAACATGAACGCAATTATACAATCTCCGAAAAAGAACTTCTGGCAATTGTTTGGTAAACAAATTATTTTAGACCCTACCTCTATGGTGTAAATTTCGATCTGTGAACAGATCATCAACCTCTTAAGTGGCTATATACAAAACCCAGAGGAAAAGATGTTAATCCAAGGCTTTATTGATGGTTATTAAAATTAGGTGAGTACAAAGTGAAAAACAACTCATAATACTATGCCTCAAACTATAGCGGCTTTCGAAATGAAACTGAAAATATGGTAGTCACAAATTCAACCAAATAATTTTATGTATTTTGAAACGTTGGCTAAACACTATCCTGAGAGTAACAAAAAATGTGCAAACTTGATTTTCGATTTGATATAGGAATTTGAGAAAAGATTTCAAGATTTCCAAAAAAACCATCAATTTTTTGAAATATTTGCGACTCCATTTATATTCGACATAAACTTGCCAGCAAATTTTCAAATGAAATGTCTAGAGCTGCAATCTGATGTTCAACTTTAAGAAAAATTTAATAATTTATCTTTACTGGACTTTTATAAGAATTAACTTCCCAGAGAAAAGTACCCCTTGCTTCACAATTCGTGCCATCGCTATTTGGAAGCACCTATACATTCGTGAGCAGCTATTTTCTAAGATGAAGCATACAAAGACTAAACATAGGAGGAAAATAACTTATGAGCACCTTGAGAACATACTGAGAGTTGCAACAACTTTGATCGCAAAATATCAAAGCATTATTGTCTCAAAAACAATGTCAAATATCATATCAATTTCATGTTGCTATTTCTTTAATTTAATAAAAGCTTTATGAATTAATGAAGCTTAAATTACTTAAAATTGTTAACTAAGTATGTATATTCTTCGTTTTTGTTCATTAGCTATGTTTAGGGTTCGTATATTTTATGTGCGGCCCAATATAACGCGCCTACTTCCAATGAGGCCCAGGGAAGCTGAAAGGTTGGCCACCCCTGGGTTAGACAATCTATAATAATCAGTTGCTTAATATTTGTCCCATTAGTTTTGTGAAAAAAAAGACTATTTCAATAAAGGTACCAAGGTACAGAACCTTCCCCTCTCTCAATAGTCTGTTTTCATAAACATCGAAAAATATAAATTCACTATTCCTAGACAATTTCCAAATTGCTACCACCGTGGCAGACGTTCTTTTCGTTAAAGAAAAAAAAATTATTTTATTACGGCAGTAATTTTTATGCGAGCTAGTTTAATTTTATCGAACCACATGAATTTAATTTGCCAGGCGATAATTTGGTTGCTCATTAGGAACCGTACCGATTTGATTTGGTTCTTTTTTCTCACGATGATATTGTGAGAATATTTCATGAACTCAGCTAGATAGCACAATTTTGTCGTATTCTTATTTTGTAGAGAATTTCAGGAGCTACAGGAAAGCTTCTGGACAAAATTGAGTTATCTGGCTCAGATTTGAGGATATTCTTGATAAAATACTGTAAGAAAAAATCCACTGGAACTTGGATAGATTTCCATGGTAAAATTAGTAAAAGCAATTATTTGGAATATAAGAATGACAAGTTTTATTTTGAATACATTGACTTCTGTAGATAGTAGTGAGCATTTCTCCAAAATGTGGTCTCGTATTGGACTTTTAATAAATGCTGCCGTAATTCAGCTCTGCACGGTGGTAAGCTTGATGGATCGAAATTTCTGCATTTTTCCCCAAAAATTTCATTGAATTTTTTGAGTGATACGTATTAGAAAATAAATCAAATCTGTCTCTCTATTATATTAATCTGCCGAACTCCATATATATGACAAAAAAATCTTTCCAAGGTGACAAATACACTATTCAGTAATTTTTCATCATCGGTGGCAATATTTTGAAATGCAAGCTGATAATCTTCCTATTCTTCTAGTAATTTGAAAGGTCTCACTTTCCCTTTGCGCAGAAAAGCTGATGTGTAATCACAACATGTCATGGCGTGAAATCCTGGTAAAGCTCTAGATATGGACGGAGGGACCCAGAGCTTGGTGTAGCGTTCATGATTATCCACGCCCATGTTGATCCAAAGTTTCAAGGAAGCATTAAAATGGTCCACGTTACCAAGGAGTATAAGGAGAATATCAGAATCTGAGCATCTTAATTACAATTTCAGCGTCTATATTAATTTGGCAAATATGGTAGATAATCCTAAAATCTGCTTCTTCATGTTCTTCACACGATAATAATGACTCTTCCGTTGCTTTAATGACTTCATTATTTTCAATCCGATAAGAGAAGCATTCTCTGAATAATAAGTGAATTGAAAACCGGCTTGCATACTGCATCAAGAATACTCGTATGGAATGGCCCATTCCCTATGACACCCGAATCGATCTTGCTCTTGATAATCAAACGAGTTATCGCCTGGACTATGAATGGGAGTGGTCTATTTCGGAGTAAATTAGATTTAAATTTCCATGATATGATAGAAAGCAGTCTAATTTCTCCAATTGCTCTTCATCGTTTTTGCTCAAGAATCGGATATTAAAAATAATTTAACTTCATTGTAATAAAATAGCCAAAAACATGACAAGAGTGATAACATTTTCATGCATGATTGATAAGACCAGTCAGGATGAGGCTGAAAGTACTTATCAATCAGCTCTGAGATGTCTCTTCGTTTTGGCCATCGCAACACTTTTTGCGACTCTCAGCTGATAGTAGATATAATACTACGACAATGGCTTGAATATCTCTTTTCAATAGTTTGTATAAATTTAAAAGACCTCTTACGAGAGTTACTTTAGTTGTGATGTGCAACCGTGCAGTCTCAAGAGGTCAATTTAGTAATGACTTACAACTATAAAGTTTTTAGAGAATCACGAGGTACCGGATAAATCAGTTGATTTAAAGCTGATTTAACTACTCAACTATACCATTGGGGAAACTCAACGTCGAAATAGCATTTTGAATATGTAATTTTCTCATGTTGAATAAAAGCCAGTAAGTTCATTTATTCTGAGCATTGAACGACAATCATCTGTAAGGTGTTGTTAATATGGACAACGTAATCGAGTCCTTGTCTCACTCCTGATTATTTAATCAGCCTTAATACAGTCTTAATTACTTCCCGAATTACTCGATTTCCAATTTTCTCCCTAAAAGACGGTAAACAGATTTCTGTTATAATTAAGTGCCTTTCATTGAAGCTTTTACAATGACACCTTCTGTCCTAACCTTCAAGAATGTATAGGAGTTGCATGCTTTTTCAAGAATTCGTTGTAGGGCGTTTGGATTCAATTTTAGTAACTCGAATGAAACACTGTCTATTCCCGTTGGCAATTGATTGGAATTGTTTTTATGCTAAATTTGTATTCTTGGGCTTTAGTTAATTGGTTAATTGTTTCTGGTTTTGGGCAGTTACATCACTTCATATATTAGGGCGCTGCCTAAGAACGCATAGACATAGGGAGCTGAAATTTGGTACAATATGTTTTCATAGCAATGGTAAATACTAGATCAAAAATGGATTAAATTGGACAACCTTTTCTTCGTCCTGCCATACAAAACTTTGGTTTTTCACTATATATTTGAACACTGCCTGAGAAGGAAGGTAGTACCATACAGTGGCGTAGTCAAGGAGTGACCACCCATTCTTTGAAACCCAATGGCAATTTAAGGATTTACGGTTAATTTCCACTTCAATTCTTAACAGTTTGTTGCTTATTATAAAAGTTAATATTTTATTGTATTATACTTTCAGCGTAACAAATAAAAGATATTTTCCTATCCCGCCAAATATCGCCTGAAATTGTTTGACTGGGCTTTCTTTAATTGGTCACACTATTCACAAATTTATTATTTATTGCGTGAAATTAATTTTGAGAAATCTTATATTGTGCAAGCGTGCAATGCACTTTTCACTTTCATTATCTGCGAAATTGTATGTTTGGCTTGTAGCGACATATATCTCTCACTGTAATCATCCTTTCAATACGCACTTCCAGTTTTTCTGGCACTACTCCACAATATAAATTATTTCGTTAAATTCCGTTCGTATTCATTATGCCCTTCGAAAACTATGCGAAAGACAGGAACGGTCTGTTCATAGTACTGTAAGAAAATATGTGGAGAACATACTATTAAAACTTGTTCCCAGAAATACAAAATTTTTGTATAATTTAGTCTTTTCTATGCATTATTAATTTTCATTAATAAAAGGAAGAATATTTTTGTTTATACTACTATAAATATATTTCGAATTAAAGGGAGTCAAATATGTTTAGTATTACTGTATTTTTGCACATGTTTAGTATTCTAGGGTTAAGAGAAAAAGTTTTAGCCGAAGAGAAGTCTAAGTTATCTACAAAGGTGATACATTTTTGGATAGATTCTTACTAAAACGGAGATACTTCCTACTTACGTATCCTATCATAAACAGCTGAAAACACTTTTCTAGAGACTGTTTCAAATAAGATTGAAACAGCGGTATAATCGGATGCTGGTCCATTTCAGCCTCCTTTTTATATAAGCCCAGAATTTCAAAACGAGGTGATTCAAACTATTGGACGTACAATTTGGGAAAAATTGATAGCGGAGATCAATGATTCTAACTATTTTTCACTAATGGCTGATGAAACAACAGATATTTACGGTACTGAACAAATGTCGTTATGTATTCATTTCATAAATTATGTGAGTAGCATCCGTAGTGATCAGACCTATTTTTGCAATTGAACTGCAGTAGTGATCAAAGGCATTTTTCGTTTTGTTTTGTTTTTTAAAATAATTTCTTATTACGATGGTTATCAAATGTGTTTTGTGCACCAACAATGTGAATAGATCTAACAAAGGCGTCTGCTGTGCTGGCTGCAATCAATATTATCACTTTACTTGCGGTAAAATTTCATCAGACCTTGTTAGTGACTTTGAAAGTGGTAAGTTTGCATTTCGGTGCTCATCATGCAGTAGTGATGTAGCAAACAAATCAATTGTGTATGGTGACCCTGAAGCTGACTCAGAAACAAATGATTTAAAAGCCGTTATTACTAAAATGAATACTGAGATCATTACTCTTAAACAAAAGCATATTGAATTGAACAAATCAATTTCTTCTTTAATTTCTGGCCTCGACCAAGTAATGAAATTTACTCAAATTGTTGAAGAGCACAAAAGCAAAATAACCGCATTAGAGCTTGAAAACTCGGATCTTCGCAAAGAGGTTTCTAACATAAAAGGTCGTTTAAATAAGATAGAAAATCAATCCCTCAGTACTTTTGCTCGAGTTTCCAAGGTCCCAAAAACTGACGGAGAGGATACATTGGACAGTATTAAGAGACTACATGCTCATTTAAACCTCCCATTGGAAGAAGGTGATATCATCAAATCGTATCGCTCCAGAGCTAAAGGAAATGCAACAACATCTCAACCCATCATAGTTAAATATAAATCCGATTGTCTTAGAAATAAACTTTTAATTGCTTTCAAAACAACACCAAAAACTTTAACTGCTAGTGAATTAGGTTTCTCAGATAATGTTAGTAAAATCTATGTAAGTGAACTTTTATCTAATACTAATCGTAGGTTACTGTATCAAGCTAGAAAATTTAAGATAGAACATTCTTTTAAATACAATTGGGTGAAAAACGGAAAAATTTATATAAAATTAAATGATAATTCTCCAGCATATATAATAAAAGATGAAGCGAGTTTTGATTATATTATCCGCAAATCTAAACCAAATCATTAATGTCAATATCTATATATTATCAAAATATACGAGGAATTAGGACAAAAACCGAGGAGGTTAGACTTAGTCTACTTAGTAATAACTATGAGGTGGTTTGTCTAACTGAAACTTTTTTACATCCTGGAATTAATAGTGGTGAAATTTTCGATAATCGATATGTTGTATTCAGACATGATAGGCACAACACGCTTGATGCTAATATTGGTGGTGGATGCTTAATTGCCGTACAGAGGTGCTTCGATTCAATAAGATTACCTGAAGTTCAATTAATTCATGCAGTAGTTTGGGTTAAAATTAAAGTTGAAAACTATAGTCATTATATTTGTTGTCTCTACATTCCACCCCAAAGTACATTAAATATTTATGAGGAAATTATGAACAGCATTACTATCGTCTCTCAAAAGGCCGAACCTAATTCAAAAATCATTGTGCTAGGAGATTTTAATGTTCCCTCTATAGAATGGCATTTAGACCAAAATACTCTTTTTATGAAGAGTCTCAGTAGCTTAAGCAAAATATCCTCAACTCTATTAGATAATATGTCGTTTAGCTCTCTAGAACAACATAATTCGCATACAAATGTAAACAACAGATTACTTGACCTGGTATGGTCCAATCTCAGCAGTGCTGACATAAAAGTAGAACGTTCCTTAACACATATCTCAAAAATTGACCCCCATCATCCACCACTTGATATTTCTGTAAGATTTAATAAGTTGCGATTCGTTCATGAGAACCTAATCTTAAAACGTAATTTTTTCAGTGCTGACTATAACAGAATAAATTCGTACCTATCCGAAACTAATTTCTCTATCATAGATACTTTAGATACTAACCAAGCTTGCACACAACTTTATCGTATTATAAATACATGTATTGAAGCACATGTTCCAGAGAAACATCGTAAATCAAATAGATACCCTTCTTGGTTTTCATATAGTCTTATCTCAGCAATAAAATTGAAAACGAAATATAGCAAAGTCTATAAGCGTTATAAGAACCTCGATGACTATCTAACGTTTTCATATTTGAGAAAAAGAGTGAAACTGCTAATGAAAGCTTGTTATAAAAAACATATAGAAAATATCGAATCAAACGTCACAAGCGCTCCAAAAGTATTCTTCTCTCATACAAAGAGCATGAAATTAACCAATTCCTTCCCCACCGAAATGTCTTATAACGATGTAACGTCTTCATCGCCCCAAATAACTTGCGATCTATTTGCTGACTATTTTAAATCAGTGTATAATAACACCCACAATTATTTAACCCATAACTCGTTTAACGAATTTATACACACAGAAAATATAGTAATTTCTCATTGAACACCAGAAGACGTTAACAAGGTATTAAGTTCACTTGATATTAATAAAAAAGCTGGCCCGGACGGACTACCGAATATATTCTTAAAAAATTGTGCACATAATTTGTCAATGCCCATTTCACATCTCTTCAATAAGTCCATATCCGAAAGTATTTTCCCAAACAAGTTCAAAAACTCATTTATTAACCCCATATTTAAAGCAGGCGACCCAAAATCAATAACGAATTATCGTCCAATAAGTAAATCAAATAGTTTATCACTAGTTTTTGTAAAGATCATTTACGGCCAGCTCTTCTTCCAAGTCAAACACTTAATAAGTAACTATCAACACGGTTTTTTTCCACATCGCTTAACTTCTACCAATTTAGCCCTGTACACTGACGTTATTGCAAAAGCTCTAGATAAAGGCTTACAAGTCGATACAATATACACAGATTTTTCTAACGCCTTTGATAAAATAGACCATCTACTTATATTAATAAAAATTAATAGACTTGGCTTCCATAAAAATTTAGTTCACTGGTTTGATTCATATCTAAAAAATAGGAGCTTGTCTGTAGTTCTTAATGGATCTAAGTCATATACCTTCACCCAAACATCTGGTGTACCCCAAGGAACAAGGCTTGGCCCCCTCATTTTCTTACTCTTTATTAATGATCTTCCATTAACAATAAAATCTCCATACCTATTGTATGCTGATGATACCAAAATTTTTAAAATTATTTACTCCATTGATGATTGCATAATATTACAAAATGATTTAAATAACCTTCATCATTGGTGTATAATGAACAAGCTCCCTTTAAATATCAATAAATGCCGTTGCTTAATATTCTCCAGAAAACAAAATACACTCTACTATGATTATCATATTTCAAATTTGTCCTTAATACGTGTCACAGAAATAAAAGATTTAGGAGTTACATTCGACACCAAATTATTATTTGACAGACACATTAATGCAATAACACAGCGATCTTTCCAGTTATTAGGCTTCATTTTTCGTAGCTGTAAATCTTTTAAAACACCACTCTCATTTTTGACTCTTTATAATTTCTTGGTCAGAAGTACCGTAGAATACTGTTCCGTTATTTGGAATCCATTCTATCAAGTCTATGTAAACACAATAGAAAGAGTTCAAAAACGATTTACAAGGATCCTCACTTACAAATTCGATCGCATGTATGTAGAATATCCGCAAAGACTTTGTAAGTACTCATTATTAAGCCTCGAAGATCGTCGAGCTTATATTGACGAATTATTCCTACTAAAAATTACCCATAACCTCATAGATAGCACAGATATTAATGCACAATTAGCGTATAACATTCCACCAATCCAATCTCGCCGTACCCTTACATTTAATCTCGAAAGCGCCAGGACAAACATTAAAGACAAGTCACCTCTATATAGAATCCAGAAACAACACAATAATATATTTAATTCCATTGACCTCTTCGGAAATAGCCTTTCTTCCTCAAAGTGCTCTACTTTGGATATAATAAAAACTCGCTCTCTCCCTCCTTGAAAATCTTCATCTTTCCGTTTTTTACAAAAAAAAAAAAAAAACTTATATATTGTTTCCTAATAAAATGTATCTAGGTATATCTTAATTATATAATTAATTGTTCCTGAATTCATTCAAATTTAGTATTGTTTCCATAGCTTCTTAACTCACATTAATTCCTCAAAAATAACTGTTTTGCTTTAATATTTTCCCGGTAGTATGTAAAAGGATTTATATTATGTCTGTTATACTATCGCTTAAACTTCCAAAAATAAATAAATAATATTACAAGACAAAGAACCAACAGTTTGGGAATATTTTCTTGGTTATATTCCAATTTCTAATATAACCGCGGAGGGTATCTCTGTAGCAATACTAAAAGAAATAGAGTCAATAGGTCTGAGTGGCAACAAAATGCGAGGACAAAATTACGATGGAGCCGCTGCAATGAGCGGTCAGTTCAATGGCGTTCAAGCCAAAATCAAAGAAATAACTGCTCTTTACGTTCAGTGTTCAAGTCACAGCTTCAATTTGGCTGCGTTAAACTCTTGCAAGGTTCAGTATATACGAAATTGTATGAATAATTTAGGAGAAATTTACAACTTTTTCAATACTCCTAAAAAGCAAATACTCTTGAAAGAATGTGTGTTACGCATTATTCCAGAAGTGAGAAAGGAAAAATGGACGAACATCTGGTCTACCCTGGTGCTGTAAAATATTTTCTTGAATTGGAACCACAGTTATTGACGCTTAAGAACGTATATCGTTATGGCAGAATCCAGTTGCTTCGTCGAAAGCATACAAATTTTTAAACATAATTAATCAAGCGGACTTTCGTATATCTCTCCTTTGCAGTATTAGTGCTGGCCTCTGTCGTTTTCTAGAAACTAAAATAATAGATTTAAGTGAAGCTGTTATTGCTGAAAATCTCCTGCTCGAAAAAGAGCAATAAGAGAAAATAGCGACATGGAATTCAATACCATATATAAAAATGTTTTAAAAAAAGCAAGGCGGAAGACTACTTTCGCATTACAATTTTTATACCATTTCTTGATGAGTTCATTTGATATCTAAAATTGGGACACATAAAAGTATCCTTAAAGGTTTTAAATACTTACTTTCATTACGTAATTAGAATGCTGAAACAAACAACCTTGGGGAAGAAGTAAAGCATCTATGTGAATTTTACATATGGGTGACATTGAAGCATCCCAAAAAGAAATGATTTTTGAGATGAAGTTGTGAAGAATTTTCAAAAAAAATTTGGGCAGTATTGCCATCATTACTATCACACTTAACTTAGGCCTAAACTGAGATTGTATATCTTTTTTTTTTCATTGCAAACTGCTCCTTTTCTTTTTTGGATCTAATGTGCCACTTAAAACATATTAAAAAAGCGAATCTATGTATGAAGAGGTGATAGTCCAAACTCGTATTTCTCCTCGTGCAGTCGTTTGTTTAAGCATATATTACATCGTTCATTTCCGTTGGCTTAGCCTCACATACATAGCACTTCGAAGAGCTTGTTTGACTAAGGGAACTTCTTACATTTTGCCATCAACCACAGCTAATTGTAACTCCTGTTTTATTGACAACACTTTGTTGCTTATATTTATAACAGAAAGCACCAAGGAATATATTTTCTCTTTAAAATACGTTTCCTCTAGATTGCTTGTCACTATTCTCTGTTTTAAACTGAAAGCGTATTGACCTACAGTATCTAGGCGAAGATGGACGGGGATTTTTGTAAATTATTTCGTTATCTGAAAGATCAAATAAGCATAGAGGCACATAGGATGTGACAAAGAAATTTTCATCTCGGGCTTTCGAATCAGTGAAAGATTATGACCTGTACTATGTTCTATGCCCATTTTTCTATCATACATAAGTAATTTAACGAATATTAAGACATATTTTCTATGACCTCTTTTTGCAACTCTACTATTCTCGAAGCTGTGTGATCTAAAAAACTTTGCAGCTCTATTTCCGCATCAGTTTCAGTTACTGTTATTTTTTCAGGATAACAAACAACTTTTTTTTGTATTAAGGATCTCGTTATATGATGGTAAAACTATAGATGATAATTTAGAATTGATATATTCGTTTAACAATAAATATTGGTTCTTAGTTAATTTGGCTTTGGTAAGCAGAGATAAAACCTATTTTTTACATAAATCTATCGTTGAAAAGTCTGTATTCGACTTATAAGAACTTTCACGAAATGACTGAGAAATGGACTCGTGAATTTTGTCTAACTCAACAAATCTCCGTTGTTTTGAACGTGTGCTGCACTCAAAGAAACCTTTTCTAGGCCTTTCATGCTTATGAGTAGAAGTTGAGCCATTTGCCCTCTCCAGCTTAACATCTTTTCTAATACTTAACCAATCTGAATTCTTGGCATTCTTAGCTAAAAACTGCGTTTAATTACGGTGAGCATTCTTCATTCTATAAGGCAAAAATTCTTTGACACAGATATTCAACACGTGATTTTAAGCTATCTAGGTTTAAAGTGTCCACAAATTTGGGTTCCGTACTATCCATTATAATTTCAAAAATGTTTTTATTTCTATCAGTGTCACCACCTTCTTTCGAGTGCCATATTTCATATATATGCATATTAACAAAAACACAAAGTCTGCTGTAAATTTTTATCACACATGTTCTACGTGCAGAGACTGACCACCTTGAATGCTGACTACCAACGCAAATCTCGATTTCCACGTGAACGGACTTGCGATTATCAATTGGTAGGTGCTACGCCTTCCCGGAGTTGATGATATGAATCATTATTTGTGTGCTTCGCAACACGCTTACGGCTCTTGATGAGATATTGTGTTCGTTGCTCGTTGGGGTGCTTGCTAGAACAATTTACGGCACCTTGGTGATGGTTCGACACACGTGCTCAAGACCCGTAACTTGACCGCCTGGATCTTTATGGATCTACCAAGTTCGCTGGTTTTTCTCTTTTCTTCTCCTGTCTTTTCTTTATTTACCTTTAAGGCCGAAATAATTGCAATGAGTTTCTATTTTAACATAAGAGAAAGATACCTTACTTTACGTTTAAGGCCGCCGGCTCCTTCTTCCTTAATTATTCTATTCGTGGTACCTTGCTACCTCTTCTTTCACTTTCTTCTATTCTTTTGGTAACTTAAAACCACAGGTAAGACCACTTTAAATACTTCTTCTTTTCGGTACTTTGCTTTCTTTATATTTTCTTAAATTTGCTTCAAAATTACTCTAGCAGCTTCCACCTTTGTTTCAGGTATCTTATGGCCTCCCGGAAATAATGCTGATCATTCCACCCACCTCGAGTCTCGAAGCAAATTGCGCCTTGCGTCTACCTCGAAAGTGCACCGTCTAAGGCCTTATACACACATGCGACTTACTGCTAACCTCACGATAGCACCACTGCACTTCGCCCGAGCATACTACACATCCTTTATACTTTTGCTCTGAGTTTGCCGTGAATTAAATTGCAGCCAAATGCCTATGCTAAATAATAGTGATTTCTTTACTTAAACCTAACAATTTCTTAAACTTCACAATTTAATAAGCTGACCTGATATACACACTTGCTCCTCAGTTCACATTAGTTAACAAATCTACTACTCTCATTGACATTAAATCTATTCCACGTCGACAGCTGCCCTGTCTGACGTTCGTTTGACATTTGTTGTCTTACAATTATTTACACCAGAAAAGTGCGTGAATATCTCATTTTAATTCAAAGTTAACACTAGTAAGTGCTTAAATGAAAGTCGGAAGTGAAGCAAACCGCGGGGTATTAATTTGTGAAAATTTCTTACGTGGTATACCTTGAAGCGGATTGGTGATATACTTTGAAAATTCAACCTTCGTCGCGAAGGAAGTTTTCTAAGTCTCAATATTTCATTATATTCTATTAATGATTGCATATGAACACTTTCAAGATTTATTTGAACTTATTTGCTGGGTTATTTGAACTTCCTTTTTGGCCTTCTACTTAAAGCATGCGCCTATGTAAACATGGGGATCCCTTGGAGTGTTCACGCGCATAGCTCCTTTGATCTCCCTGCATATGTGGACCGTGCTTGTAACTACCTATTATTTAAATTGTGCTTCTCTTGTTACACGAATTACTGTTCTCTGATAGTGAACTAATCACGATTTGTTTTAGAAAATGTGACTACACAGCTACATGGAACGACACCGCTCGTTACAACGTATAAGACTGATCGTTTGTCAGTATACGTCAAAAACCTAAATTTTTATATGGCAACAACAAAAAGGGGTTGCCCGATTTACTCCATTTTTGAAGCTTTATTTACTATTACTATGAAAACACCAGGTACATTATTTCAGCTCTCTTCGTTGACGTGTTCTCAGGCAGTATTGAAATATATAGTAAGAAACGAAATTTTTGTATGGCAACCCTACAAGGTTAAATTTGCTTTTTTTTTATAAAGCCCGTATGGAATTTCCGCGAAAAAAATCAAAATTACTTTTAATATTATGCGTGGGTGTCCAATCCATTTTACTCTACCATACTTATTTCTATGTGTTACAAACGGAATGACAAACTTAGTATACCCTATGATTTCATCTAGGGTATTAAAATGAAGTTCACAAAAGCGCTAATATTCCAAATTTAATTGGAAAAGTAAGTGTCTAAATAACATAAAACTGAGAAACATACCATGAGCTTGGAAATCCATTACAAAACAACTTTCACTTGTATCACTTTTCCAGGAACTGACACGAAAAACAAAGGAACTGCAATGACTCACGCATAACACGTACTTAGCGCTCGCTTAATCTGCTCACTTTCGATTACGAAAAACGAATGATGGGTGTCGATACAGGTATTATATTTATACCTGTGTAATGGTCAGATATCGGTCTAATATGACTTGTAGTTAATTGGCAGAAATTTCGATGTACGTCTTTTTATTTTTGTTGCGTGGGATCACTGACATATAATAACAGAGGACTGAGCTATCCTATCTAATTCTTATAGACAAAAATGGAACAAATTTTGGCTAAAATCTATTTGTCAATTTTGGAAATAGTACGGCTGTATTAATTGGAATGCATTGGAATTCACATAAAAATTCAGACAAATATATTGTTTATATACGTCTATCTCTTACAATCTCAATAAAATTTGACAACAAATCTGCAGAGGGTCTATAGTATACCTATGTATATTGCCCAAAAGCAATCATTTTGACTGCTTGGGTAATTTAAATGAATTAAATGAATTTTATTATTGAATTTGATAAAGTTCTTATATGACTAGTCCACCCTTGTATTGCAATTTAATAAGCAATTAGACGAGCAATAAACTTTCATTTCTTCTTAGGAATTTACCGAAAATATTTTGACAGATTTTTCATTTACTTTGGTGGTCGACTGGAGTTATTTTCAGCCAATCTTCAAATTTTACACAATTTGATTTTTTTTTGTTGCAAAATTTGATTTTTTTTCTAAATTTGATTGATTTTTTTTTTTTTAAATTGGATTGATTTTTTTTTTTGCAAAATTTGATAGTTTCTGTAACTGATAAAAATGTTAAGCGCAGTGTAGAAACTCGTTGGAACACAAGAGGAGATGCAGTGACTGTTGTAAAAAAACATTTATTAAACATTTTCAGTACTTTTGAAAAATTGACATCTGAGGAAGAAAATATTAAAACGCGATCAGACAATGGAATATTACTTAACTTAATGCAATCTTTTTTTCTGTGGTACCTCCATTTATGGGAATCCATGTTTTTGAAAATTAATTACTCGCAACAATACCGGCAAACAAAGGGTTTAAATATCTATCGATAGCTGCGTTGATCCGGAAATTGATTTACTTCTAAAAAATATCTGTAGGTAGATATGATTTTGCATATGAGGAGAATTTTCAAATTGGCATAATTTCAATCTTCACAAAACGTCAAAATAGAGCCTGAAAAAAAAATTTGATTCAAATTTTGAAGTTTTTACAAAACCTTGGCAATATGATGATTTCTTATGAATTTAGAAAATCATGTAAATTTATAACCGATTTTAACACCGATGTCAATTGATAATCTCCTTTGATCCGGATCACGAAAAAAGAGGGCGCCTAATGTGATTTAAAATTGAATTCTTTACTAATGTATATCATTGGACAAAGGGACCCTGGTGCAAAAAGTAGTTACAACAGCCAAAAAAATATGTGAAGAGTTGGAGATATCCACTGAGCGTCGAACTAGAAGGAAAAAATATATGAGTGCTAAAAATTTGGCGAGACGTTGGGCTATCTTTATAAAAGGAAATACAAAGAGAAATGTTTTTGTCATTAGATACAGTTATCCAGGAAATAAAAGTACGATTTGAGCAACTACATGTCCCTGCATCGTAGAATTCGAGCCTAATACCATCTAATCTCTTAAATGAAAATTTTGAATGTCAAGTAAATAGCTTTGTTAACATTGACGAGGAACCAGTTTCATATTGAAAGGAAATGGATCCAGAATTTTATGTCTCTACACTGTAAAAAAATCACAAATTGATGCCAGAAAACTTAGGAAATTTAGGAAACATTTCCAAAAATTTAGGGGATTATTCCCTACATTTTAGGGAATATTCTCTACATTCAAGGGAATATTCTCTACATTTTAAAAAATATTCCCTACATTCAAAGGGAATAATCCCTACATTTTAGAGAAAAACACCTAACCTTTGTGGCAACAATTCTTTACTGTATACCTGATGTACAAAAGCAAGCGAGAGGTTGCAAAGCGGTGAAGGGTCTCTTGAACTTTTGATATTTATCAAATAATATAGGTTGAAAAACTCTGTTCCCAACATATTAATATTATTAAGGATTTTTTTAACAATAACCATCAGTGTCACTAGTTGTGAACGGAACTTTTTCAAATTAAAATTAATTAAAAATTATCTTCGTTCCACAATGAGTGATTTAAGATTACGAAATCTAGCAAAGAGAAACTTACAGATAATACCTATAAATTAAATTTTGACAATCAGGTCTACCAAGGAATTCGATTCGATATAGATTCGATCGAATCAAGATTTTTCACATAGCAGTTTTTTACTAGTAAAGTCAATCAGATCGGATAATCAAAGTTTACAAATTCGGGTCATCTTTTGGACCCGAGCAGATGAGAAAGATTTTTAACTTCATTTGATGCCTTGAACTCAGATCTTCAATCAGTGTGTCAAGATTGGTTCTAGGTTTCGAGTTCGCGCTAGATGGCAGTACTGCGCTCTTACAACGGCTATCAGCTGACCGCGTTGCATCGAACATCTTTTGAAACTTGTTTTTGTACTGTGATTGTGCTTCGTAACGTGTGAAAATGCAGAGAAAACGTTGCAGAGTCGATTCAAAGAGTTTTTGTTATGTTTGTGGCTGTTATATGCTCGGAAAACGTGGACATCATGCCAAATCCACTCAAAGATGCGTATTTGCAGTACTTTCGTTTTGCTGTGGTAAACACTGACAAGCCATGGGTACCGAAATTGTTTAGTAACGCGTGCAGAACAAAGCTGTACAAGTGGTCACTTGGTGAAAATGTGCACTTTTCATTTTCAGGTTATTGGTCTATTGGTTGGGATGCAATCTGGATTCACGAAATTTTGCTGTTTTTTGTGAATGTGGGACAGCCGTGCAGTTGATCATCATTATGTGAGAAAAGTGTGGCCGAGTCGTACCCATTATGAGCCAGGACAACAAAACGTGTCCTCTATACCACTCGTGAACCCACAGGACGTTTTATTGCCACCTCTTCATATTAAACTTGGCCTTATTAAGAACTTTGTCAAAGCGCTCAATCGTGAAGGACCGGCTTTCCAGTACTTAATCAAGTTATTTCCAAAACGCAAAAATCAAAGAAGGAATATTTGTCGGACCTAATATTCGAAAACTAATGGCTGATGCAAACTTCACAAAATGTTTAGCGCCTGATGAAGCAGCAGCATGGGCATCGTTTAAAAGTGTTGTTGACAACTTTCTGGGTAACCACAAATCACCGGATGACAAAGAAGTAATCGACAATTTTTTGCAAAATTACCACAAGGTTGGAGCTCAAATGTCTCTCAAGATACATTTTCTGCATTCACATATTGATTTTTTCCCACAAAACTTGGGCGACACGAATTTGGAAAAACTTCGATTCAATTGTATTAAACAGTAGAACATGCTCCTTGAAAAAATCGATTCGATGTAGATTTGATGGATCGAATTCCCCGATAGGCTTGCATGTCATTCAAGACTTTTGTAATAAAAATGCAAGAAAAATAAATATATAAATCAACATACGTTTTATCATTATGTGTACAATCTGTCTAAATAAAATAAATAAATAGTTCTACCCATTTATTTATTAATGTTCAATAAAATTGTTAATAACCACTCTTTATTTTGATTAAGTTAGACATGGCGGCAAATTCAAAACAGCCCCAGGCGACAAAAGCTTTAGCTACGCCACTGTCAGTATCAATGCGCATTTATTGATGAGTTGACGAAGAAACTCGTTGAGGCGCTCAGTAAAATAGTTATTTGTCGTACAACTACATTTGACTAAAAAGTTATGTTAGTCAACATAAAAGCCCCTTCCCGCACCGGTAGTAAAATTTTGTCAACTGATGAGCGTAGGCTGCCAGGATGTGCGAAGTCTGACGACTATTGCAGTCATAGGTACAAATTTCTCTAGGAACATTTTATGGAGCATGTATTACATAGGTAGGAATCTGCAGTGACCATCTGTCCATACGCCGCAATTGTGTTCAAAAGACTCATCTGAGGGGCACCCATTCAACCTAACCTAATCTAATCTGTTTAATGGAACAAAATACAGTAAATATTCAGAATTTACTAGTAAATTTTAAATTCTATTAATGGGCAGGTAGGGTACCAATGATATCACGCCTCATTACTGGTATTAATATATGAATAAATTGTAAATATTAAATTTTAAGCAGGCAACGTCCTGCACCAGTAAGGTCGCCTTGTCAACGACGGATTTAAATCGGCGTCTATTAAAAGTATAAAAGATTAACTAATACAAGGAAAGACCGGAACGGAGCGTGAATCATATACTACAAAACTTTTCATCAATCTTTGCAAATTTCCAGGCAACCGCATAATTAGTCCTAATGACAACAGCTACACACATCAACACACACACATTCCAATATTCTGTAAAAGAGATTCATTTTCTTCTTCTACGTGAGCTGAAAAGTAAGGAAGAGCAATATCAAGTTCAGTACGGAGAAGGAGTGTGTCTAACGCTATCATGTTTATCTAATTTTCTTTTGATAGCATAGCAAGGTAAAGACGAAGTTGTTGGGAGGTACCCATGCACACAAATACTCCTTATTGTATAATACCATTGGAATCTGAGGACATTTTGCTTTTTGTCAATTGAATAAAAGGAAATACTTCATCCGTTCAAGACAACTCGCGATGTACTCACAAAACAGGAGAATCTTTATCTGAGATCATCGTGGGTTGACAACGACGCGACGCTTGCTTCTGAAAGGAAATTGGAATATTAAGAGCCCGCCTTGGTGGAATTCTTGTGTTGTGTGGTCTCCCAGCAGAAAATTTATAGATGTTTTTTTTTCTTTTACCAAGGAGGGAGCTTTTGTAATTTTTTTTTTAATATAAAAAATGAACCATCTGCAACCAAATCTGGGGTTAATTAAGAGTCCTTCTCTGTATGAAAAACTTGCTTAGAGATTTTTTGTTTGTTTTTTTTACTTGTAAGGAGTACTTGATTTCAAAATTCTTTTTTAGTGGAACTCATGGATTATAATGGCATTTAAGTTTGTGTCAAGGTTTTTGAATTTTTGCAGAAATAAATTGTTTGGATTGCATACAGAATACACCCGTAGACTAAAATAGCTTTGATGGAAGTATTTTTTTACTGTGGTTGCTTTAATGAACGCTATTCAATTTAATATATGTACTTTAGTTCGTTGACTTGACATTAGTACAATAAGAACTACAAATACAACGATTCCACATGAAAATGATTAAATTGGATGCAATTAGATTTCCGATAATTTATACACTCACACTTTTTATATCCAAGATGAAATCTCATCCCTGATAGCACAAAAGTACTGCAAATGTACTTCTGGAGGCATGAACCGAACCCTAAGACTACGGTCACGTTCTAAAATTTTTTATTTGCGTATGTAAGAGCAGGACGGTAGCATTACCAAAACTGCAAAACCCGTACATTCAGGAGGGAGTCATCAGTTTTTCATTACTTTTATGCTGAGTCTTTCGGGGATGTATTCGGTACCTCTAAACCAATGAAGAGAACCTCAATAGCAAGTCATATTTCAGTAGTTTTGAACCAATGAAGAGAATCACTCCATTCAACCATAATTCACGAGACAGATTTTTCCAAAATAAAAAAATCTCTTAACTTTTATATATTTAATACTTTACTAATTAAATTTATTAAGTTAAGAACCCTTTTCACAATAGTACAACTCCAGTTATAGTCTTCTCACTGAGTCAATGGCTATAAAATATATATAGGCATGGTATATAAAGGGTGTTTTTTGAAGCCCGAAAGAACTTAAAATTGTAAAAAATAACACAAAAAATTAAAATTTAATCAAACATTTTTTAATTCGAAAGATCAATTCATGACAATGACAATTTGAAAATGATTTCGGGCATATGGCCACCGTGACTGTACTTGACGAAGCGCATTCTCGACGTCCAGTTTTGGGTAACTTTTTCGAGAACTGTTGGCTGTATGTCACGAATAACACGAACGAATGTCGGCCTCCAAGGCGTCAAATGTTGCTGGTTTATTAGCATAAACTAGTGACTTCACATAACCCCACAACAAATAATAGAGAGGCGTTAAATCGCACGACTTTGTAGGCCAATTTACAGGTCCATTTCTCGAAATCAACTTATCGTCAAATTTTGATTTCAATAAGTCAGCATCATTTTTGAGTAAATAAGGACCGATGATGCCACCGCGGCATGTAAACTGCACCAAACGGTGCATTTTTTTGATGTAATGGAGTCTATAAGGTTTGTTGGACGATTATGTACACCATAAAAATCACGAAGTCGTCTATAAGTTGCGCGAATCGATGCCTGTTTTACAGAGTTAATTTGAATAACTTGGTAGCGTTTTTCAAGGGTGAATCTGTCCAAGATAAATTGTCAGAATATACTGATCATAAACATCCAAAATTTGCAGCAGTATGACAGCTCGTTCGACAGCACGATATACAGAGTAACAAGATATGATCGTCCGGGCTGCCAAGTGCATGTAACGTCACACGAATCGATTCTTAAAATTGGAAAAATAAAGTGATAATATTTATGTAAATTAAATCCTCTGGATACATTGAAAATGTTGTAATACATATAATATGAGTTTCTTACCGTCAATATACATTGAATTTGTTCATTTAAAGCTCATTTCAGGGAAATCAGTTCGAATCAAAACAAAGTGCCACGAAAGTTTTATTGATAAAAAAATCAAAATAAGACTAAAATACCTATAATTTGCACTCTTAATTGTTTATTAAAGATCTTTTTCTTATTTCTATAGTGAAACTAGTCAGTGGCAATGGTAATTATCTCAAATAGAAGGCAAATTTGCAATGCATCATAACGATTTAAAATTAAAATGTGGAATACAATTCGAATAATCTTCCTTAAATTTATCTTTATGTTTAAAAAGTAAAACTGTACTTATTTTAATATTTTAAATGGATCCAGTAGAATAAATTTACATAAATATAAAAGTTTATATTTTTCACTTTTTAAGAAACGCATCATGCGAATCGATTAACACAGAAAATGGCAAATCTATGGTGCCAGATAGTCATACCTTGTTAGTCTGTATATCGTGGTTCGACAGCTAAACCTTTGGAAAGTTCTATCTGAGCAAAATAAAAAAACACCCTTTATAAGTCTTGTCAATTTATACCCTAGGCAGACGGGAAAAATCAATGATCATTCGTTCGTAATTGAATTTTTCAAAAATCGATTTACCTTTGAATTTTAATTCCAATTATTAACAAGTGAAAAAGCTAGAATTGGTCTAAGACCAATTCTTATGATACCCTAGATGAATGCACGTCTGAAATTTCGTATGGTCACCCATTTGAGCAATCTTGATTTTTTGCATTGGTTTCTCGCATATATTTCTAGAACAGCTCGTCGGACAGAAAAAATGATTATAACCAATTTTATAGGATATCTTATTCTGAAGAAGTTTTTAGTACAATAAAAATGTCTAGGACTGATCGTTTTCAAAGTATATGTAAAAAACCAAAATTATTATATGGCAACACCAAGAAGGGGTTCCCCGATTTAGCCCATTTTTGAAATTTTATTTACTATTAGTATGAAAAAACAGTGTACCAAATTTCAGCTTTCTATGTCGACATGTTCTCAGGTAGTGTCCAAATATATCGTGGAAAACGAAATTTTTGTATGGAAACCCCACGAAGGAGTTGCCCGAATTGTCTCATTTTCGAACTTAATTTTACTTTTTTTCTTTTAATGTCCGTGTACAAATTTCAGCTTTCTAGGTGAACGCGTTCTCGAGTTATTGTGCGCACAGACAGACAGACAGACGGACGGATGGACAGACGGACGGACGGACGGACATGCAAAAATCAATGTCCAGTGTCCAATTCATTTTGCTCTACCATCATTATTTCGAGGTGTTACAAACGGAATGACAAACTTTGTATACCCCTATAGATTTCGTCTAAAAATGTGCTGTCAATTACATACAAAAATTGACGGATCTTTCGTTTTAGTTCACAAAACCTTGACTAACTTGATTTTTGAAAAAATTAATGACGAATGAATGATCATTGATTTTGTCCGTCTGCCTAGGGTATTACTTTGGTGAGCCTTTAAAACTATAGATTGCCTGTAATTGTAAAACGTTTTTTTTATTATAATTAAAAATCTGTTTCTCAATTTTTACCAATTTATTACTGATATGTGAAATGTGTGTCACTCAGACGCACTTCCAATGGATATAAGTGCAAACGAATTCTGAATTTCGTCACGCAATGTACTTCAAAACTACTTTACAAGCCCGGAAGAGATGTAAACCAATTAGAATGAGACAAATCTATCAATATACTTTATCTCTTCATGAATACTGAGCTTAACCGCTGCTGTGAGTACTGAATCAACCCTGAAAAGATGCTCAAATAATGAGTGAGAGGGAATATATCTGAAGTCGTCCTATCAGAGATGGGGCATACTAGGTTTTTCATTCGATTTGTAACGCATACAAAACAATGCTGATAAAGCAAATGGATTGGATAGCGATGCATAATTTTAAAAGTTATTTTAATTTTTGAATGTCCATCTGTCGCGACAGTTTTCGACAGTTGGTAGCATTGACAGTGAGAGCATACTTTCTGAAATCAAAACTGGTGGCACATGTATGAAACAGGAGATCAGTCAGTCCAGTTATATACTTGTAAGTGGTCCTGGGTGGAACCACTAACATGTATATGAATAGGCTGTTCGTTGAACCAAAAATGCATGCTGCCAGTATTCAAAACTGTCAGACTAGCGCTATCCGTGGCAATATTTTAATATACCAGCACCACTGACGTATATATAAAATGGACTGCTGATACTACTGAAATTGCTTACAATATTTGACATTCCTACGGGATCACTTTTCTATAGTTGTCTATTTTTGGTTTAACTACTGTATTCCGCGGAACTACAAATAATAAGTTCTATACAAAATACACCATAGTCCAGTTTCAGTTCAGTGGTTTTCCAAATGAATATACAGAATAAAAATAGATGGCAATATAATATTGGTAGTCCCCTCTCTATCCCCCATACCTACTTTTAGGGGCAGGTAGACAAAAATTGCTTAATTTTGTTTCTTTAAAAATCAAGTTTAAAAAATATTTGATGTTGTAGGAGATAAGCTTCCAAGAATAGAAATAATTTCGAATGCTTCTGTAATTTGTTGAACTTTTACTATGAATATTAAAGCGAAAGTAAAACTTGAAATTAAGATAATTGTCACAACCTGCCAATAAAAGTTGACCCATATGAAATAGAAAATCAGGCAGTCCATGTTATATATGTCAGTGACCAGCACCCACAGAAACTCACTATGCTCCAGAGCATGGGAGTAAAATTTTCTAGACACGCACACATTGAGAAAACGAGCTCTGGAAAATACTTCTAAGTATTTACTTGTATTGTCACTTATAAATAAATTTCCCTAAACGATTCTTTATCTCCCTAACAAATTTTCGAGTAAAAGGCATTACATTCCGCAGATCCAATTCTAAATTTAGCACTGATTTTCCATCAAATATATATGGGGAATTTTTTGGGTTTTTTTTGTGCAGATCGTTCCAAAAGAAAAAAAAATCACATCCAAATATAATAAGGTTATTTTCCTATCACATATTGTATTTTTGAAATAAAAATTTAAATGAAAAATTAAGAAATTGGTATAAAATTAAAGAAGATTAAATTGAGGTACACACTAAGTAATTTGTTGTCTTATTTAAATCTAGCAACTTCAGTATCTAAGATGTCACTAAGAAAGCTTCTTTTATTAGCGGAAAACTTCATAGTACTAGTCTTTTTTCTTATTGTATATCACAAAAGTTATGCGTTCATATGCCTATCCTAACTTTTAGTCGAACTAATAAGATTTCGATTGAGATCAAATTTTGGAAATGGCTGCAAATTTCTTATCTTTTCGCTTTTTTGCTACCAAAACGCTTATCTCTCTAAATGGTACTAAATAATCAAAATTATCATGATATGTTTCCCAAAATGTACAAAAAAAAAAATTTTGTAGCCGTCACTGTATTATATTTCACTGAAACTCTAAATTTAGTCAAGAATTTATTGCAAAGCGAAAATTATATTTTAGGACACTAGGGAACATTTTATATTACAAAAGCATATCTCATTATCAGATTGTTTGACTAAATCATCGTGAGAATATGAAAGCAGAGATAATGTACATATGTTTAGTGCAATGTCCTTGCCAACGATATGTACACACATATAAAACCTTTTAGGGATTTATTTCATTCTGATTTAACAACGACAATGAGATGCAAGCCTAGATTTTGATAATTACAAATTCCCTCATGCTAACAATATAAATTTCTCCCTAAGGATGTGAGGCAGAAAATTTGAAAGCTGGAAAGGATATATAAAAACGTAGAAAGAAAGTAGAGAGTTCATTATTCCGCAATAAATAATTGCGTTAATATGCGGCAAAAAGAGGAAAAATAAAATTAAAGCTTAGCCGTGTTGATACATTTTCTGCTTAATTAAATAATAGCATTGGGTACATGCTCAGAGTATATTTTTTCAGGATATTCCTTGAAATTACGTTCTGGACGCACCTTGATAATATCTCTGATAATTTTATTTGAATTCCGATACAAAACTTAATTTTAGTGAAATTAAATTTCCGATAATTCGCGTATAAAAGAGAGAAACAGCAACGCTATTAAAGCAATCTCTATATGCGTAATTACGGATCATATTTGGTGGTTAATTTTTTTTCCCATCATGCAAACTTTTCATTTTGGAGGTTAATACCTCAAATAGACTGTGTCCATAAAGATTTAATTAATTTAATTATATTAAGTCAAATGCTCAGTGTGTCACACAAATGAGGTTCATTAAAGACCGATTTGCAACATTTCGGTTCAATTTTAAATGTACCTAATTTTACATGTAATTGCAGTAAAAGTCTGTTGTTAAAATGAACTGAATTTATTGGAAAGTTTACAGATTTTCCAATTAAATCAACAGTTATCAGCCCAAGTTATACCCTAGGCAGACGGGAAAAATCAATGGTCATTCGTTCGTAATTGAATTTTTCAAAAATCGATTGAATTTTAATTTTAAATATTAAGAATGTACTGTTAATTACATACAAAAATTGGCAGGACTTTCGTTTTAATCAACAAAACCTTGGGTAACGTGAGTTTTTAAAAAAAATCAATTACGAACGAATGACCATTGATTTTGTCCGTCTGCCTAGGGTATAACAATTTAAATGCTATTTATTTAGGTAAAACTCAGGTCTTATAATTGTTTTGTTTCGGTGTTGAGCTTACCCATTGGTTTTATGCTGATTGTAAATCATACTAATTGGTCTCCCAGACAGATTGATTTTATTGAGATGTTTTAAAAACCGCTTGGAGAGTATAGTAATAAAATAATTTGGCATTTAAGCCTATTTGTACTTATGAAAGCTTTGTCGTTGTCATTACTTCAAGTAGGATAAAACCATTAAGGAACAAGATAATAATTAAATACATCATCCATCATCTTCCAAAACTATTCTAAAACACTTTAATAAAACTAAAGAATAATATTCATAGAGGGCTTATATTAAGAAGCATAGGGAGCTACTTTAAGTCCAATTTAAGAGGGCAATTTAGTCTAGAGAGCTACTGGGCTATCATAAAACTATTATGCATAGATATTTTAAGAGGGCATTTCAAAATACTTTCATAAAATGATTATAAGATTAAAAGGCTTATGCCCTAGACACACAACGCTCTTAATGATGAAATAACTAACGACTCATTAGTCTATAATGATTCATTAAAAACTGCATACACACAGCCATTTCTTTAATTAAGTTGTACTGCAAACTGGTTTTGATATACTGATGCCATTAAAGAAACGATATGGACCGAATTAACACGACAAACTTTGTTTTTATTTATTTGATTTTTCAATTTTACAATTTACAAGTGTGAAAAGCATTATATGAAAAAGAATATGATTCTGATTTGTATCTCTTCTTCTTATTTTTCAAATCGGCAGATGCACAGCGGATCTGCACATTTATATTATATGCCAAATCTAGCACATTTTTCCTCATTATATCGATAATGAAGGAGGAAAGCGCTTCATTAGTGTACTTCATTATCATCTGATTTTCGAGCCATAATGATATATACTATGTGACACACTGCATATTAATGAATAATTAGTACTAATGATTCATTGGATCGTGCTGTGTGTCTAGGGTATAACATTCAAAGTACCAGTATTCAAAGAGTATCTTCTGCTTCGTCATAAACTTTGCAACCACTATTTCCTTCCAAAATTTGAAAGTAAAAGTAGTTGGCGCTTGCGGGCACGATAAAAAATTGCATAAGTTTCTTTACATCCTCCCTCTTTTGTGTTGATACGATACTTCTTCTCGGTATAACTTGAAATTCGTTGATCTTGTTACTCACTGATTGTACTGATGATTTAAGAGGTGAGACTTCAATGGGATTTGCAGTGTAAGTGTTGCTTACACATTTTAATATATTTGCATATCGTTTACTATAGCAAATAGCTCTTCATGCGCTTATTTTAAAGGTAATTTGTCCTTTAGTAACCGTTTTGATGCTTCTTTATAATCGAAAATTGTCCACTCATAATAGAGCCTTTTAGCAGTGCCATGTTGTTCTAAAAGTCAATCAGTGAAATCATTAGGATTGTGTTTTTTGTCATCGGATTTTAAATCTCTCTTCAATATTTTTTAGAAAATCTATTAAAACTGAAGTAATTTTATTTGATCCTCTTCCCGTTACAGTTTCAATTCAAGTGTAAAATGTAACATCTTTCTTCTCTTCCCAGATTGTATAACCATATTAGCCGCGAATAAAATACTTCCCCGATCGATAATTTAGGTAGTATTATTTGATTCTGTTGTAAATCGAAAACGATATCTATAGTATTAGCCAGAGGTTTGTTCATGATGTTGTGAAATTTTTAAGTCCGCATTAAATGCAGTCGTGTTCTTGTGCAGAGTTCTTGCAACTTTTCTGAAGTCGTACCTTCTTAATATCATAGCATGTTGCCAAATCCCAATTTAAACACTAAATGAAATTGTTTCTTATATTTTGAAAGTGAGCAGCGACCTTCTGCTTTATTTGTTTGTTCTTTTATGAACATTTCAAACAGTTCATTCAAATTCAACTCAGCCGCCAAATAACTTCTTTGTTCGTTGGCGCGAGATTAATGGCTTTCACGACATTTAGTTGAACTGATGTGCTTCAATATGGCCTCTGTAATGCATTTGTGTGCATTATTAGATATATCGCCCCCCCCCTCCACGGTCTTTCAGGTGGTACCAAGGCCGAATATATAAATCACGAATGGGAGGGATTTAAACTAATAGGCTACTACCTGTGACATTACAAATACCATAGTACATGCATAAACCACGTGTTTGTCGTTGAATCCCAGTATAATACAAAGTGAGTTAGTATAAATACTTGGGTTTTTTCCATGGTGTACGGAACTCTTTAATGGTTTCAGCGTCACTTTGAGGTGGTGACTTTTTGTTCAATTAGGCCTTTTTGAGAAATCATAAAATATTAAATATATTCGTTTTCTTCAAAAGAGTATATTAAAAGTTTCAAAAGCTGTTAAATGAAACTCTTATGCAATCTGACACATAGCATGGTAAGAGAATACAATGGTATCCGGGCCAGGGCACCTATGTATACTAGCTGTGCGTCAACAGTATAATACCCTCCAGAAACGAAAGAATAACTGAGAATTAATGTGAATTCAATAATCGGAATGACATTCCAATTAAATTGAAAGTTCTATTTATATATAAGTGCTATATTTAGATAACTGAGTCCACGGCACTACCATGTATATAAATGGACTGCTTGTTGACTCAAAAATACATGAAAGCAAATGGCACCATTTTCATATTTCTGAAATCAAACTTGGTGCAACATGAAACAGGAGATCAAGCAGTCCATTTATATATATGTCAGTGGTTCACGGTAATTCTCAATTAATGTTCTGTGGGTCTGCAGTGTGAAGCTTCCGAAATTTAAAAAGTCATGCTCGAAAGCATTTTGTTTAAGGGGTAACGCCACTGTAACGGCTAAAAAAAAGGCTTTTTTACGAATTTTTTTCTCGCAAAATTAAAGGTGTTTGAAAAAAACCTTACATTGAACTTTATTGATAAATTTTTGACAGCGAAAAAAAAAACAAAATGGCGGCTCCACAGCCATCTTCCCGGGACATGTTTTACATGCAGGGCTCCGCGGCACGCACCACCACTGGTGCACATTTGAATCTAGACCAAAACAAAAAAAAACATTAATCTAGAGGCTTATAGCTAGTGACTGCCGTACGGATTTTTAAAAATATTAATTTTTGTAGATTTGGCGCGCGTTTGAAAAAAAAAGTTTGATTTTTGACGAAAAAAAGGGCAGGTTTTTTGTTAATAAAAAATCAACAAATAAAGTTATTGAAAATCCCGTACGGCATTCTCTAGATAATGTTAATGTTCACATCCGGTCAAAATTTCAAGTCGAAAGTATGAAAATTGTTCGAGTTATGCTGTGTGCCATTTTGAAAAATCGTGTCTCGAGAATAACGCGTTTAAAGTTTTGAGAATAGTTTTTTATTGGAAAAAATAAAGAAATGCGCTTGCTGTCGCTAAACTAACGGATAAACATGTTAAAATTGCAAATGTCAAAAAGGTCAGTTGTGCCCAATTCGGCTTTTTCATTCAGCTTTAGAAGAAAGCTGGCTGAAAAGCTCCAGTTGTGTTTCAGGTAGTCTTTTCGGAACAATTTCGACGCGCTTGGTGGCAACCTCCATTTTCAAAGGAAAAAAATTTTTTTTCGCACGGGACCTTTTTTTTCTTATTCTATTTATTAAACTATTTTTTAAGCCAATAAAAAAAAAACGATTTTTCAAAAAATTTACAGTGGCGTTACCCCTTAATACTATTTTTATTACATATTATTTACATTCCAAGAAAATAAATATAAACGTCCACTTTTTATAAAAAAGAAAAAAATGCAGAAATAAATTTTTTTTCCATCTTCCTGTGAAGTGGGAAAGTACTTCACTCATTTCAATTTTAAAATTTCGATCAAAACATTAATAAAAAAAACAAACATTTTATTTTTTAGGGCATTTTAGATATACATAACTATGTAATTACCTAAAATGCCCTAAAAAGTAAACTAATAATTTAAGGAATTTAAATAAAACCATGGGGCAGTCATGGAAAATATTAGTTATCATGTTATAATTAGTTACAACAAAAGTTGTTGTTTTAACGATGAAAAACAAATTAGGCTAAAAGCGGATTTACACTATGATGGAATGTATTTTTTTCAGATAGTGTGAGGGAGATAGCGTATTGAAATTTTAATGCTACCAAAGCAATTACTATAATACCTCAAACAAACACTACACTCCCAATACTTTTTATGAGAAACTGTCTAACAGTCAAATTATTAAAAATATCTATTTCCGAATCATCTGAAATAAGTTTCGAAAAAAGACCACTGCAACGAATCTATGGATGCTGTGCTTCCTGTTTCTAGTCGAAGGACTACGTCCGAAATAATTTGAATCCTTCCCATAAAAAAATATTTAAAAACTTTCAATTTCACGATATTTAATTACAAATTAAAAACCTATTTTTACTTTTTTTTTATTTTGACAAATAATTTAAAAAATATTTGCTATAAAATTATAATCGTGTCGCCAGTAGTCAAAATTGACAGATTAGTATTTGTCAGTAACAAAATTTTAGTTTCCGCACTCTAAAAAAATTTAACAAAACGAGATGTGGAAAAAATTCAGAAGGCGTTTGCTTCTTTCGTCACATATAAATAAGTTTCCGTATACGATGTACTATCTCCTTCTTAATATCTGGAAAAATGCATGCCATCATAATGTAAATCCTTCTTTAGATTTAATGTTCCGTTTAAAATGTAAACAAAATCTAAGGTACGGTGTATAAAAGCAAGCTACCATCTATTGATGTATTATATATATGTATACTATACATACTGTACTGTTTATTTTCTTTCTCTGTGTTGCGTACCTTTTTCCTAAAGATGCTTTACCTAAAAAGTAATTGTTGTGAGCCTCTACATATAAAGAATTGTGAGCAAAAATTTGAGTTATCAGATTAACAAAGGTATAGGCTGCAGCGAATGAGGGGGGGGGGGTTCAAACCCATCCCATAAATACGGCCTTGGGTGGTACCTGTTTAAAATTGAATATTCAAAATATTTTGCTACATAATAGTAAATATTTATCAGAATACCTTTCTATCAAAGCGAGTCGATTAATTTTAGTGCCGGTTTTACAGGGCTTATAGTCTGTTTTACAAAAAATGTTATATTAACTATCGTTTTGCAAAAAACAAGAGCGGTCAAACTAAAAAAATCCGATATATTTTATTTAGACCACCGTACCTTCTAAGAGGAGGGGTATGGTGTTGTTTGAGAAGTCGTTGGAAAGGCCTTGTAGTTACTTTTAAAAACTTTTGAAAAACTATCTTTTTTTCTTAGTCACCCTGTAACTCCTAAACGGTTGATATCCCTCCCCCCCCCCCCCCCCCCCGTGCCAACCAATTTTTTGTTTGGCTAGGTGAGGACTATCACCTCCTGCTCTGTTGACCTCCTAAGGAGAAACACCCTGTATTTTCGAAAAATTCAGCACAAACAGGAACATTTTTTATTCGTAGTGTAGTTTCTCATATAATAATAAATGCTTGAAGCTTTTTAGAGAATTGGGTTTATGCACTGGATAAAGTACGTTCATATATTTAAGTAAAAAACTATCTTTCTCCTTTTTCGTGTTTTGGAATTTAAGATGGTGGACGAATTTTATTAAAAATTAAACATTTTAAAAAGAACAACAAAATTCATTAAAATATAACGTACTTGTAATATCTTCCTGTCCAAGTTGCCTTGCGAAGCACTTTTGCGTTGCCTGTCTTTATTTTCCAAATGTATGCACTTAATTCGTGGTTCGTGTACTTTTAAAGATCTTACCGATTTTTGAGGAACTTTTTTTAACTACTCTTCTCTTTCTTCCTTGAGCAATTCGTTTAACTTGAATATTATATTCGTCATTCATTTTAAGATCAAGTATTTGCGTACAAAAGTGATGTTTACTCTAAGAAAGTTTGAATGCAACTGTCTCAAAAGATTCAACTATACACCACATCATATAATAATTTCAAGAATACTGTAATCTTAACGATTATAAAAAAATTCTCGCAATCCCCAGGATTGGCCACTGTTGCGGTTTGAGGTAACATTGTGGCTTTTTTGTTGAAGTTTGAAAAACCACTGGAAATGTAGATGAAGATTAGCAAGCATATTTTCAAATTTTGCAAAATCTTTGTACACCACCATTCGATCCGCAATATTTTCATGAATACTTTTCTAAGCGTAACTAATTTTTATGTGGAATGGCGATTGTTGGCTTTTGAAAAACGGTCATCGCTTAATCTCTTCTTAGATATCTTATATTTATACACAAAAATTTTTTTTTTAATTACTATAAAGTGAAACCTATAAATCATTTTGGGTCTATAAAGTTTCAAGTGTAAAAGGTTTGTTGAAATTTGATTTGCAATGCCGATTTTAAAAAAAGCTTATTGTAGCATGGACCCTTTTAGTTTTATGAGGGCTCTTTTACAGGGACCGAAAGAGTTATAAGAAATATTTTAAAAGTCTGGTTTTAACACTTTGTTATTGATAGTTTATATTTTATCTTCTAATGAAATAGTTAAAAAGAGAATTTTATTTTTTCTGAGTTAATAACAATATTATCTTAAGTTTTATATTTCTCTCTCGGTTTAACATTTAAAAATGAGTTTTATTTTTTCTCTCAAAAAATAAAAGTCAAAATTCGAGTTTTTCATTTTTCTCAGTTTTTAACAGTTAAAAATGAGTTTTATGTTTTTCCTCAAGAAATAAAACTCCTTAATTGAGTTTATCATTTTTCTCAGCATTTAACAGTTAAAAATTAGTTTTATTTTTTTTCCTCAAGAAATAAAACTCCTTAATTGAGTTTATCATTTTTCTCGGCATTTAACCGTTTAAAATGAGTTTTATTTTTCCCTCAAGAAATAAACCTGTCCGAGTAAGGTTCTTAGCGAAAGAAAAATTGGAATTGGCAACCCCTTCTTGGTGTTGCTATATATAGCTATGATTTTTCACTTTAAACGGCCGTTTTAAAAAAATGTAAATTTAAGTTCAAAAATAGGACCAATCGGGCAACTGTTTCGTTGATAACAAAAATAGAGAACATTGTAAAGTTTTATTTCCTGAGGAAAATAAAAAGCTCTGATTATGAGTTTTATTTTTTGAGGAAAAAAATAAAACTCATTTTTAATTCTTATAATAGACGAAATATGTAAAACTCTGGCAAAGAGTTTTATATCGCTGTAAAATAATATAAGTATTTTTTTTAACAGTTAAAATTGAAATATAAAAAAATATATCTTACAATAACAGTTAGGATTGGATTTATGTATTAAAATCGAAACTTTCTTGATTTCAACGTAGGCAGCTAGTCTAAGTGCTGTACATAGACCCCTTTTGTACTACGCTACTTCCTAGAAAATTTTATGAAAGAGTTTTTTCGCTCACAAAAAAATAATAACAGTTATTTTCGGTCCCTGCTTTTTATGGTCCTATTTAAGCTATTGCTGGTTTGACTAAATAGCTTAATTAAACATACGAAATAGTATGAAAAATGAAATGTTATCAGGACTATGTTAAAACTAAAATTGTTACTTTGGAGTTGATCAGGAATTAATTTCTTCACAGTCTTTCTTCCCTTTGTGGCCTCTTTCACGAAAAAAAAAATCTTTTTTCTAGATTCATTGCAACTACAGCAAATACTTGTTTTTTTTTTTTTAATAGCATTTAATTAAATTATTGAACTCTGCCATAATTTTTATTCACAGTGAGGAATTATCAATGATATTTCAAATGATCTAATTTTGGATCACAGTCTGTCACATCTACTTTACATTGAAATGACTAAATTTCAAATTTAGTCATTATGAAGACACTCGGTCTAGGGTATAAAATTGCAAGAACATTTCGAATTAGTCATACATTATAAATTTATTGCGTGATTTCATAAATTTGGTTTTTTTGGTTTTTTAGTGATAAATACATTTTACACCACTCTCGTATGACCATGCACTATGTGAAGAACTAATATTTCTTAGTTTTATTTTACCGGCAACCAAACCAACCAAGGAGAATACAACTAAAACTACAAATATTAAAAAAGCCTTAAAATGATACTTAAGCTTGGTTTTCTATTCAGATCTCTCGTTGACTTTTTCTTTTCCATTTTTTTGTAAGAAACTTCTCTACAAATAAAATGTCGCCTTTTCCAATCTTGAATGAAAACTATAGGGTAGATATACTAAGCTTGTCATTCCATTTGTAATGCATAGAAATAAGTATGGTAGAGTAAAATGGATTGGACACCCACGCATAATATTAAAAGTTATTTTGATTTTTGCATGTCCGGCCACTTGTGTGTACGCACGATAACTCGAGAACGCGTCTACTTAGAGAACTAAAATTTTGAACACCGACTTTTTAGAAAACAAAATAAATTGAAGTTCGAAAATGGAACAAATCGGGTTACTCCTTCTTACGGTTGCCATACAAAAATTTCGATTTTCACGACATATTTGGACACTGCCTAACAACGCGTCACCGTATAGAGATCCATGGTAAATGCAAATAAAAATATATTTTTGTCATAATTTTTACAATAACTAAATTTTTGCAGACAAATTTTGCACAGCAAAGAACCATAAAAATTTTCCATAGTATTGTATCATTTTTCTTTTCGGCTTCTACTTTATAGTTATGTACATTGCCTCCATTTCAAACAATCCTTTCCTCTTAAGGTTATATTTAGGGATATTATTTAGGCATATGATATAGGTACTATATCCATTATAATAGAAAGATATCAATTCTGGAGTTCCCTGAGGTGGAATATTAAAAGAGGAGATTGAAGTACCGCATTGCAGCTCATGAAAATTCGATTACACATAAAAGTAACTATATTAATTTGAAGTCAAGCAGTAAATCTGCATCATCAAAGTCCTCCTTGGACCTTTTATCTTCAAAGAACTAACCTCATGAACCAGTAATTGGGAAAAGACTTCTCGAGCGATTTCTAGAAGTTATAACTTTTTTAAATAGTAGAGGATTAGCCTTTTTTGGCTCCAACCAACATATTGGAGATTCCCAGAATGGAAACTTCCTCGAAATTATAGAATTGCTAAGTAAGTGTGATCCAATTTTATACGATCATGCTAAAAAAGTGCGAGAAGCACAAGTAAATCATAAGCGACTGCAAGTGCATTATCTTTCCTCATTATTCAAAATGAATTTATCAATATTTGTGGATCATTTGTTCAAAAGAAAATTCTTGAAGAAATTCAAAATTCTAGAATTTTTTCAATCACCGTAGATGCAACTCCAGATTGTTTACACCAGGAGCAAACTAGTCTTGTTTTTCGTTATGTTAAGATAATTGATAATTCAAAGTTTTCTATAGAAGAAAAATTTATAAAATTTGATTCTTTTACACAAAAGATGGAAAGGAAAATTGCTTACAGAATTCTAGAAATTTTAAAAGATTCTGGACTTGACTTCAATTTATGTATTGGGCAAGCATATGACAACGGTACTAATATGTCAGGAAAATATAATGGTGTGCAAGCCATTTTGCTTTAAAAAAAATACTAATTGTAGTTTTTCCAACTGCGGAAACCATACCTTGAATCTTGTTGGAGTTGATAGTGTCGAAACATCTAAGGAAGCAATATTCTACTTTGGAAAATTTCAGCAAATGTATAATTTCTTTATTAGCAGTCCACAGAGATGGGAAATTTTAAAGAAAAATTTAACTGCTTAACTTCATGCTACATCGAAAACAATATGGTCTGCAAGACTCAATGCAGTTAATCAATTTTAACATTATTATTTATCATCAATTTTAACATTATTGGTCCAAGCGCACTCATTAATTGAATTTCGTAACGCGACTCTGGACGTCGAGTTGAAGAGTACAGATAAACTTATTTTAAAAATTCAGGAAGTACGTGAAGAATGGAAAAAAATACTTTCAAATTCAAGAGAGATTGCAGAAAATTAAAAGTTCTGCAAGAGTTTTAAATAACACGCCGTAATAAAACACAATTCGACGTCCAAAAGCATTATAGAACACATTCGATTATATCTGGATCAATAAGGCGTGAAATCTGTAATTTATTTAAAATGTTATGGACTTTCGACGATTTAAACGAGGACGAAATAAAAACCTCAACGCATATATTACAACAGAAATATTCAAAAGAATTGTCATATAAAATATGCGACGAATTGATTTTTATGAAGCAAATTTACACAATCAACTTTAATTCAGAATTAACTCCAATAAATTTGCTACAGAACTAGATACAAATTTAATTGAATTGTTTCCAAATTTGTATGTAACACTTACAATATTTTTGAGCCTACCAGCTTCCATTGCTTCCGCAAAAAGGAGCATTAGCGTTTCAAAAAGAGTGAAGCATTTCAACAGATCAACAATATCTCAAGAAAGGTTAAATGGATTATCAATGCTTCATATAAATTCTGACATTGCGCGGACAATGGATTTTTCAACGATTTTATAGGAATTCTCAGAAAAAAAGTTCAAAAGGTATTTTTAAAGTAATTTATTTCCTTTCACTCCTCAGTCCAGTTATTAAGGCAGTTACAGTACCTACTTACATTTCCAAATTTAGCACTAATATATTTTGAAAGATTTTACTTCAAATAAGGTTTAAAGAATTACTTAAATAAAATTCATAAATGTTTAGCACAAAAAAGACCTCTTTTATGTTTTATGTATTTGGTTTGACATATTTTTATGATTTTCAGATGGAGGAGGGCCCCATTTTTCTGGTTCGCCGGGGCTTCCCATATCCTCTCTCAAGCTCTTGTGTCCCGTATTGCTCAATCCAACGAACTAGTGATTCTCGCCGAAAGTAAGATTCATTCCCCCTTCACGATGCGATTTATCAATTCTGGCGGAACTGCCACATTCAAGTATCCGGATTCGATTCAATTGTTTTCAATAGTCAAGGGAAATTTGATTTTTTTCACCTAAAACGTTATCGATAATCACAAACTGGCAAATTCGCAAACTTAGTTCTCCCGGCAACTGAATCTGGCAGTTTGGCGGATTGAAAAATCTCATCGTGAAGGGGAAATGAATCTTACTTGCGGCGGGAATCATTAATCCATCAGATTGAGCAATACGGGCCAACATAATTTCAAAAAATGGGCTAAATCGAGCAACCGCGTCTTGGTGTAGCCATATAAATATTTAGGGCTTTTACGTATACTGTAAAAATGATCAGCCTTATACGTTTTCATTGTACTGAAAGGCTCTTCAGAATATGAAATCTTATTAAATTGGTTACAATCATTTTTTCTGTTCGAAGAACCGTTCTAGACATATATGCGAAAATACACTTCAAAAGTCAAAATTGTATATATGGGCATTCATCTAGGGTATCATAAGAATTGGTCTTATTGTTAGACCAATACTAGCTTTTTTACTTGTTTCTATTTATTTGTTCACTTTATTTTATGTATGTACATATCGAGAATATGACTCAGCGTTACACCAATCCTGGTTTAGAAGGTGATTGAGAGCTGTCCCAAGCAATTACTTACATATGTTCTAAAAATTTGCGCGGCTAATTCAGGGTTAATCATATAAGAACAAACGACCCAAATAAACCTCGTCGTTACACCTCATTTATATTGAAATCAAAACCTTCGCATTTTTCAAAACATATTTTATAAAAATTCAAAAGTTTTACTCAAAATTCAAGGAGCTAATGCTGAGGCATAAATAAAAACAAAAACAGCACGTGCAGGCTAAATCAATTTTCCAAAATTGCCAAAATTATGATTAAATATTTCCCATCGTTTTCAGGTCAAATCACGGAGTAACATCATAGACCTAAAATTGCAGATGCCGAATAATTTCTTTTTGATATTTTCAAGGTAGTTATAGTCCCAAAAATTGTTTTTGCAATTCTGTTGATCTTCTGTAAAGAATGAAGCAATTAAGGGAGTTGTATTGCCAGTAAAATCCATCATTGACCTTTTTTTTTTGTTTTAGATATGGATGGGTACATTAAAAATCTATCTCTGGGCAATTTGAAAAAGAAATCAAAATAAAAGTTGTGTGATTTATCCAAACATTGCAAAATTGAAATCAACAAGCACTCTTTTATCAAAGTAAACAAGGCTCCGAAGGTCAGATCGGGGATACTTCTAGTAATAGGCGGCCTTATAAGCAGCTACACTCTAATTCCATAGATTCCTTTTTTTTATATCGACATTATCGTTATTTCTTAAAAGCCAAATTCTAGAGATTTTTTACATTCGTCCTTCCAAAGCATATTTGCCTTTCTTCGTGCCTCTGTTGTTCTTTGACGTATTCATAAATGTGCTTGCTTATGTTTTGCGAACTGAAAACACCCACCCACCCACTTTTGTATGTTCGTTTCTATGTATATATGGGCAACTGATGGTCATAAAAATTCGTGCAAGTATGTAACTTTGTATTTGGTTGTTGCTCAACAAAAACTGAAAGCACGTTTTCTGATGCTTCCCTCATAAAGAATTTACCAACCCCGAGGACAGGAGGCTTTAACCCTTTTGAGGGTATAGTAAATTCTCCATTGTGGTATTTATGCTACTGTTCAGTTATCCTGTGTGTCTATAAAGAGGGCCCTCTTCTTTGTGCCCTTACCACAATTTGGCTCTTGTTCATGTCACTAGACCGCTAGTGTATTTGAATTTCTATATATATATATATGTACATTGTGTATATGGCATTATACAGGGAGAAGTATTACTGGGCAATCTGGCGAAGTCGTGCTTTGTCGAGTGTCGTGTACATTAGGTACTTATATACTTTCTGACACAGAAATTTATTTTCTACTGCATCTGTCGTCGGTTTATATTTGACAAGGGCAGTGGCATTTTATCTCCTGAAAATGCCTTTATTTTACCTATGACAAGAACATCTGGACGTGATCCTTATGGAAATATAAAAGGAATAATTTGGAAATCATAAGGATTTAAGGATAAATTAATAAGAGGAAGGGGAGAGTTATGCAGAGATATATATATGATAGAATCTATGTACTCGTATGATTTCTATAATCTATATATACATTGTGGTTATGTTGTGACAGTTCTCGAAATGCACACCAGAGCTCAGAACTTTTGTCACAACCTCCGTAACAGATGACAGATATGTCGTACTTTTTGGCATACATATATTCTGACTTTTTTCTTTCAATTCAAAAATTCATTTTAGTTCACTTTGTGGTAGATAAAGATGACAAATAATAATGAACAATGAAGAAAAGCAAAGTAGGACAGTGGTACAATGTCCAAATATGTGATAAAATTATACGAAGAAACCTAAGACAAAAGATCGGAATCAGTATATAGATCTTTAGAGAGAACGCTTCACTAATTAAAAAATAAAATAATATTGAATGATAAATGTAGTGCTTGCAGATATTGTCACTTTTGATTTATTGCCAGTCAACACGAACGAGTATTAGATCTGTTGTTTTGGACACTGTGTGACTGTGAATTCGTTATAAAAGACTATCAAAGCAAAGAACAGTAGACCGCAATTCCTACGAACATAACTTGTTACACATATGGATCTAAGAAAGAGGCCATGGTGCGTATATGAGTCTATGGACCGAGGTGTAAGTAACACAAGGCCCTGGGACATACCCAATTGATTTTTAAATAGAAATCCACGCCGTAGCAACTTACACCAGAATTAACATTCAAAAAAGCTATCGGCAAGCAAACTAGAGTTATAAGACAAGCACGATAAAAATATTAAATTCCAATGCTTTCATAAAAGAAGTAAAAAAAAACTTTTGTTATCAGTGGAGTAAAAAAACGGACAGTTATAAAATTCATAAATTTCGAGCTCTATGAAATAAAGCTGAGTCAAGTCTATAGGCAAAACAATAATCAAATATAGGACAACATCAATATATTACCTTTCTGTAATATAATTAGACCTCTTAACCTGCCTTAATCATACATTTACTTCAAGAGTAGATCCTGACACTACTGAGGTGGACGACGTTGCTTAAGTCCTTTTTACGGTAGCGACTGAATTGCGTATGGTAATTTACAAATAAACTGAATCCGATTCAGAGACGTTTGGCACATGCCTTTACAGCATCTTTCAAGGCATTTGTACCAGATATAACCTTCTCAAGGGCCGCTGGGTCTGACATTGGATCAGGTGGATCGATCATCCGTCAATTTATAATGCAGGTCTCTTCTGTTTCTTAGAAATATCAACACAAAAAAACTTGTCAGCAATCTTTCTTTGTATTGTGGAACAGGTCTGCGTTCTAAGATCTCGGACCTCCGCACACAGTTTCACCCCACACGTGTTTTAATATTATTTGTTTGACGGAATCGCGGCTTTATTTTATTGTGGTAGTTTTGTTGCTTAGCTTCTTGGGTCTGAATTTTAGCGGAGGCGGTGTATTGTATGCTATCAGGTCCGGTATCTGCTGTGTTCCAGTTAACGTTCCTGGATGTGACGATGTAAGGCTGTTGTGTGTTTCGCTGTGTTTCTGATAAAAGAGCTTCTTTGTTGTCTTGTTTTATTTTCCATCTGATTCCTCCTGTACGAACATCTGACTTGTGGATACTTTGCGATCGGGTGACGATATTGTGGCATTTGACAATTTCAGTCTTCCGAACCTTCGATGAGTACCTGTCGTCGAGAAAATGCTTCCATCTATTCATGAATGTCTCCGGTTGTTTTCATCTTTCTAAACTTTATTTCAATATCTGGGTTGAGAAATTATAGTCGTGTCTCACTACTTCTTAACAAACATCCCAAGCAGCATTTTACGTCCCGCGTGTACGTAGCTGGTACAAAATGTACAACCCTTTAGAGGCAATGACTTGGATTCAGGCGCGTATCCAGACCTTCAGCCTAGGGGGGGGGGGGGGGGGGGGGGGGTCACAACTAAAATGTTCGAGGGGAGAAAAAAGTCGAAACTAGTCGCTTTTAATTTTTTTTATCATGTTTAAGTTATATATCACAAAACTCATTTTTCGGTTTGATTTGGAAAACCTGTCGAGAATATTATCCACATCAATGTCGATCTCAGAGTGGACTCATATCCATATCCTCTTTCTCGTGCAAAGATTGTAGAAATAGATGTAACGCAACCGATTCTGTCACGGGTGAAGTGAATGACTGAGAGTAAAAGCTTGCTCCTTAAATCGCATTCATAGGAATAGGAGTAGAACTGCATGATATGTCACTGACTATATATTTTGATGGGAACTTAACTGATCTTGCATTCTTCTGAAAAAAGCTATCAATGGTCTTATCAGTCTTCTGCTTGCCACTTTCGCTACTATTTCTGCCTCCATCGCTAACTGGTGTAGCAAGTTTGTTCTTCTCCTATAAATTAAAAGTAAACGTGAAGTTAAATTAAGCAATATTACTTGAATTAATACGAAAGTACAAGCAACGGCAACTACCGCAGAGGAAAGCGAATGATTTTTATTTTTATAGTCTTGCCGTAAAAATTGTAGAATCAATTTTAATGGCATTAATCCAACTGATCGTTTTCAGCAACCAATAGTGTATAAAAATTCGAAAGAAAAATGTTTAAGTAATTTTCTAAGAACAAAATTTATGCTTGCCAACGCCCATAAATATCTTTAGCGAACCCAGATCAGCCAAGGCACCTGAATCAACATAACTCTTTGGAATCATTGTCCGCCACCAATAGTGCATGAAAAATCTAAAGAAAAATTTTCAGATCTTTCTAAGAAAACTGAATGCTTGTGCCCGTGTCCGAAAGAGTGAGCCAACGGATTCAATGCACCATTTCGTTTAGACCGGTTGTCTTAAGAACAATTTGCAAGTGTATTTCTAAGAAAAATTTGATGCTACGAACCTAAAAATTTTGAGCAACTCTTGAATCAGTGTCGCTATGAAAAATCAACGGCTGCCTAGACGTTGATTGCATGGAACTAGAGTTTGTTCCCAGATCTGAGGGATTAAACCCTTTTTTAAGGGATTTTTCCTTGAAAGTTCGGTTGCGGGACAAAACTTTCAAATTTGTTGAAATTAAGGGATTTTTGACGGAGGAAGTAAATTTAGAGTATTTGCTTTATTAATATCACATGTACAAAATATTTTCTGAGCTTAGTGATTGTGTGTGTGATTCTGAGCTTTGAATGTGTATACTGCCACTATGCTATACTATGTTATATTTGGTACGTAAAATAAGCCTAGCCCAATGCGCCGCGGTGTACTTGTGCTTAGTTTCCCGTTGGTCTATTTTGCGGAATATCTTGTATTGGAAATAAAGTGGTAAAGTAGAAAAATAGTAAATAGTGGAAGAAACATTAGATATTAATATGACATATTTCTTCATTAAAGGACATGGCGAATTCTAAATTTCAACTCCTCAAAAAAAAATTTTTTTTTTTAAATAAGACATTTTAAAAAAAGTTGAAAACCAAAAATAGGTCAAGAAATTTTCCGAATGCTGGTTGGAAAACCAAAGTTTTGAAATTTGTTTATCATTGAAATCTTCAAATAATTTATAGGCTTGCAATAAAATTCTTATTTGTGGAACATCTGAATTAGACAGACAAAATTTTAAAATTATGAGTGTCCCAAAAAGTGAAGGCTTTTTGTCAAATGCAAAAAATATCTATTTATTTATTCTTGTTACTTTTTTATTTACCATAGATTTATTCAATGTGATAATTTCGTTCTGAAATAAATGATTTTGTTCGAAATTGATTCTGTCACTTTACAAACCGATTTTTAAGGTATTTTAAAAGATTTCTTTGAAATATGGTATTGGGATTTTAAGGGAATTTTATATCCAAAATTAGGGATTTTCGTTGGCAAGAATCTAGGAACACTCTACTGGAAGATGGAAGAACCGTAAAACAAAATTTGTTAAGTCAAGGCTTAAATACAATTGCGACGGGCACGGTAAACGACGAAAATATGCCGCTATCAAACTTCTAAAGGCCCACCATTTTCATTTTTAATTTTGCCGTCGTCGCCAGCAAAATCAAACGAATGAAACTGTTGTGGCATTTATTTTTGTCAAGGTTGTAAGACGCGCGTCAATTTCAAAACAATGAATTATGATGAGATATTGATGAAGTGCCAAATCATAAAATAATTTATGATATACGAGACAACCAATATAGACGAGTTGACAAAAAAGACATGGTTTGGATGAATATTTCGAGGCGCTTAAATACAAATGGTAAAATTGTGATATTATTGGCATTCAGTTTGATTTTAATTTGGTTAATTTCTTTATTTTAAATCTTTGCTTTCCACACTTTGGTCCTTTGCAATTCTTTCAAAATAATATAAAATATTCTCGATAAAAATCTGTTTCAAAACGCTCAAAACTAATAACAAATGAAATCTCAGTAACTTCTTCTTTCACAATCGCTGTTACAATTGTACTCCCAACTTTTCGACTACGTGTTTTGACAGCGAATTTCCCGCTGCAGTCTACCGTCGGAAAATCAGATAGGTTAAAAAAATTATGATCGCTGACCAATTTCTTAGAAACAATAACACTTTTTAAACTCGAAATTGTGTGCTTTTTCATATATACATATGTATGTATGAGTAATCGGCGCAACCAAAATATAAAAGCATCTTAATAACTGGGCTGCTAAGCATTACGTGCATTTTTCTAAAAAAATCGAATACTAAAATAAATATTCATTTCAAAATTACTTACTATCCTGTGATAGGTATGATAGATGACTTTTCGACACTATATAAAAACGCAAGAAAATTCTAAAAAATTTGAACACGTTTAAAAGACGAAGACCTACGAGCGAATGTTTATTATACCCAATCCACTATTATACTACTCACATCACCGCGAAGGTTAGGTCTGGCGCTTCGCTGGGGGGGGGGGGGGGCATGACCCCTGTGACACCCTCCCCCCACCCTGTATACGCGCCTGCTTGGATTAGGAACGCAGCGGGCACTTAACGTGTACGTGCCCGGTTCCAAAATGGGGAATGATTTTCAGGTGGTGATTTATGTGTTTGCTTCGTGGCTAGAACTTATACAGGAACGTTGCAATAACTTGCCCGATACGTTTCAGCATCGTCCCAAACACGCCACGAAGACTTTTTTACCAAATAACAAACTACCACATTTGCAAATTGCATATGGATTGATTTTTTATTAAATGATAATATAAATACTAATACATAAAATGATGGTTGATATAAGCTTTCAAGTATAAAGTTTCATTTACATTTTAAATACAAGATATTAAAATATGTACATATGTACTTCGAATTAAAGAAAAAGTAGTCGATATCTGTATCGAGAAAATTGATGCGGAAGCAATTTGTCGTCCAACGTAAGGCCGATACCTCGAAAAAGTTCACCGCCCCGCACATAAAATCCAATATAAAGCTTTTTATTTCAAAATAAATATTTAGCCATAAAACATTTTTGGTAAAATTCCAAAAAATCAATGACTAAAAAATCTAAAAAATGCTAAATATATCTTTTTAAATTTTCCCATAAGCATTTTTTAGTTATTCTAATCTAATGCTTCCAATTTATCCCGAATATAATGACAAAAGGAAGACATTTCATGTTAAAAAATGTCTTCCATGAAAAAACACCACCTTATTGTCCCATTCACTAAATATGGCCACTATATGGTCGTGGCTCAAAGAGTTTTCGTAGCTGGAACCATGATTTGCTAATTTGAGGAGACAGCTACTTCAAAGCTCCCAGAATGCCATTTCATCATCCCAAAACGGAACTTTATTGTATATATCGGAACCTTAAAGTCTCTGCCACAAAAGTGTGACAATAAAACGGCCAAGTTAAGCTGTCAAAATTTATATGGGCGTAGATGGAAGTTTGCAAGATGGATTTTTTTAAAGTGGTAGCAACAAAGGAAAAGAAAGGGGTTTATTTTACTACAGTATCCAATAAGTGGGAATCGAGTTCAATTTTATATTGGCCAGAGAACCTTAATCATTCGCAAAGGCAATTGTTACGCTCAAATGCAAATAGTTGTCCAGAAAGTGAATGGAGTCAAATCCCTTGCATTTTAAAATTCTCAAATATTCCTGCTTTTTCTGAAGCACTCAGAGTCGAACAGCAGTTGATTGTGCAGATACTGATGCCGAATAAATGTGTGTTCCTATATTGTAACAGGATCGTAGCACTTAGTTTGTAGTAACACGCCTCAAAGTTGTTTACACTATAAAGTCTCGCGTGAGAGTTTCTGCCACCAAGAAGATTTTTTCAACAAATTGGGAATCATAAAGTACCAACTGAAGGTGACACAAGCTACGTCGCCACCAAAAAGGCCACTATAAATACTTCTACTATAAAGTAGCAGAGAATAGTTGTTAGAACGTCGCTACATCTTTGCAATGCTTCCTCCGCGAGGCAGGAGCCTTGAGGTAGACACAAATAAATGTCCCTGGGATGATTTGGGAACCTCTTGAGGAACTTGTTCCACGCGGGACTGCAAAATGGCTTACTGAAGTGGTGTTTTGGTTCAAAATACTAAAGAATGTGTACAAGTAGGCCAACTATACTGAAGTTAGTAATTTAGTCACTGTAACGTTATAGAAACTTTCTTCATGGGGCCTGTTCTTGAATTACGAATGGTTTTTACGAATTCGTTATATAACGAATGGTTGATAACGATTCGAATACCCCGTTCATATTCTTGAACCTCATCGTTATAAAGTCGAAGTGGTGAAAAAGTTTTTCAACATAACAAATTGAATATTGTCAGCTGTTTCATATTTTAAACTATAATTTGTAAAAAATGGCTAGTTTGAGTGAATTGTCATTATTGTTTGCGTCTGAAATCGTTAAAGAATATATGGACTATCAATTACGTCGATAGTTAATCAATTCCTGCACCCTTAATTCAACGCTAAATAGAAAAAAATGTTGCAGGAGGACCTCCACCAGTGCCATGCAAATGGTTTTTTTGCCGCCGCAGATTTTACTTTCACCGCATATTTTAAATTCTAGCAAATCTGGTAATTTTCTATTAGCTTTGTTTCGAATATAATATGAAAAACTCTTCTAGTTCTTTCGCGCTTCGGGTATGGAAATTAATACTGATTTTATTTTGCCACAATTCCGTGGCATCTTTTGAACCGAAAGAGTTATCATATTTACTAAATTTCAGTTTCGGGTTCTTCTCTAAAAACTCAATTAGTTTAGTTTTTTGAGCATATGAAATTTTCGCACATCTTTTATCTTTCATTATCACCCGTAAAGTACCAGCTGATTCAATCTTCGTTTGGCATAATGAATGGTTGAAACCACTCGTTAAATAACGAAGGGTTTACCACATGTGTCGATTCCGAATGGTTTTGACAGTATAACGAATACGGAATGTGCCTTCGTTATTCAAGAATAGGCCCCATGTCCCAGGCCACCTTAACTTAGTTGTTGCCGGCATAAATGCTGCTTGGGATATTATCTAGACAAAACTAGGGATTGCTGTGTCATTTGAAATACTCTCCTCTTTTTTGAGGATCAGATTGATTTCATTGCAAATAGAGTCAGTTCAAGCCTGGACTTTGTTAGAAGCTGTTCGAGCAAATCTTGTTATCCTTATATCACTAATCCTATTTAATGCATATTTGTTAGATCAATCTTGTAATATGCTAGCCTGGTCTAGGCCATTTTTTCATCAATAGGTACAAATTAATAGTATTGAATTAGTACAATGAAAGTTCTTTCCCTGCTCTCTGTCCACGGTTTCCCCTCGAATAATGTCGTTGTTCTGTCACTATATCTCGAAAGACAAAAATTAATTTCTCTAGATACTATCGCGAAGAGTCGTTGATACTATCTGACACAATTTCAAAATCATTTAGCTCTGTCCTCTTGAATGGAAGGAGCTCTTATATTTTTTCGTCAGAGGTGGCGATAAATATTTTTGTCTGGCAAAGTCTTTATAACCCTTCTCTATTAAGAAATGGCCTTTTTGTTTTTCTACCATTTATTTAGGGTAACATTTCGAATCACGACTGGGCTTTGGTCCGAAATTCCGTTCCTCTAACTCGACAGTAATTTCATTGCCGCTACTTGAAACAACCAAAAGTAACGAGAAAAAGATTTTTCATTTAAACTTATCAATATTTCCATACGAATTGTATTACGAAGTATATAGGTCTGATCTAAATAGACCTTTCCGTCTGTGCCACCACATCTGCAGCTTTGGCCGCTTCCACTTGAGATCTTTAAAACGATTCGACTTATTTTCCATCATACAAATATACATATACGTTAAGGATATTAGTTTCAAGTGCGTCAATTATTTCTTCGTTTTTTTTCTCCTAACCAAGAAGGTCTACACAAATCTATGTGACACAATTTGAAAAGGAACTCTTGCATGATATTGGATATGATCTGATTGATCATCCTTACCTAAGTCGTCCATGTTGGTTAATTTTTAAATTGATTTGTTGCACTATGAGGTCGCGAATTACGATCAACAACATGAGCGGGGAGAGAACTAATCATTATTTATTTCCTGTTCAGTGATCGTGACTAACGAATGAACGAACTCAGTTAGGTCATTAGATCCAGGTAGAATAAAAACAATTAACGATTTGTAAAATATTTTCACAAAATAAATTTGAATGCACGAAACTTTACCAAATCGTTCGCCATCATTTATATTTATTAAGTCACACTGCCTGGAAATGAACAAACCCATTCAAACACTTTAATTTTCACCAAAGAGATGTTTCAGAGCCAGTGCATTTGTGGAACACAACTTCAATAACGTCGTAGCGACGCAAGTGGAGCACAAAAGGTATTTTGAAAAATTATGAAATGTAATCAAAATAATTCTTAATATGAAAGGATTTCCAACAAACAATAGTCTGTTAAAGCTTTGCAAAATATGGTAAATTCGTGGCACATATTATGCACACGTGTATGTCGTTTTTTTTCTCTGTAACAGGAATATCGTTGAAAATTCCATAATTTTCCTTCAAAATCAGCTCGAAAATCAAAAGTTCTCAAAAAGGTAGAAATAAAAAAGATACAAAAATCCAATCTCAGAACAAAGTTAAAAGTATCAAGTTTCAAGGATACCCAAAAGCAGCAAATGAGCTTTATAAGTACCTACACTTTTACATTGGAAGACAAGTCGTCTTTCCTTCAAAATAAGACATGACAGAAATATGTATGTAATTAAATATAATACGTCCCGTAATTAAATAATCTCAGTTTACATGGTTTCAGTTCGGTACAGATCCTTGAAATATTCCGTACAGAAGATTTGCGCGATGCGTACATGAGAGAAAATAAAACTTGAACCAAATTATTGATATGGAAAACGAGCAGTCAAGAATTTCGTTATTCTGTCAGATTCTTGAAGCGGAGACAGATATTGTTTAGAAAAAAAAAACACATGGGGACAAAAATTAATGAGATAAATTTCACCTTAATTTTTTTCTTTCTCCGAGACCCTTTTAACTTTTTTTTTATTTTTAGTAAACTACAGGAGTGGATTTTTCCTTTTTCTATTTAGGTTAAGAGAAGTCAGTACTCAGCAAAAGTTTCAATTTAGATACCAGCGAATCTGTAGGTAATAAAATTTACTATACGTAGGTTTGTGTCCTGAAAGTCAGAAAAATCATATAAAATTAGCCTAGACCGAGATCACAGGCCGCATTAGAGACATCTAGCGTAAAAGACAGAAACCCAAAATGCGACAAAATTATGCAATTTAAGACGAAAAATGAAAATTTGCTGTTCAATTAAATTGAAAATTTTAAACGAGAATTAACTCTCCGTAATTTTTTTTGCACTTAATTTTTAAATACACTATTTTGCTTTGTATTTCAATAACTTTCAACGAAATATTACAATTTCTCGTCGGTGAAATATCGGGAGAAAAAACAAGTACTATTAGACTCAAATAATTAAAAAAAGAGCGCTACTAAAAATGTAAAAAACTCGACGTTATTTACCAGATCTAGGCTTAATCTTTCTAAAATAGTCATATTCTAAAGAAATGAGAATACCTACTAACAGGAATTTGATTTAAAAAACTTCAATTTTTATCACTTTTTACAAGTTTCCGAGCTCCATTTCCTCTCCATTCCAATACATGTTTTAGGGTTCCGTACCTAAAAGGCAACAACGGGAACCCTATTACTAAGACTTCGCTGTCCGTCCGTCACCTTCAATTAATAAACTCTACTTTAATTATTGCTAATACTGTACTTTCAATTATCGCATCCAATTAAAACTCTTTCGCCAGTTTATTATTTTCGCTTGTTAACACTGTAACGTCTAAGCCAAGACTCTTTCCTTGGTGGTGACAACTGTTATATTTATACCCTAGGAACTCCCCAGATTATTGTGGAGTGTTCTATTCCAGAATCTTCTTGACTATTCTATTCATTCTATTCCTGAACCTTCCCGAAGAAGCCATCATCGATTTTCCAAACCTGAAGTTGTTTACTCTCAATTGCCAGTAGATGTCACTAGTTGTCTCTATATAATGCTCGTAACAGTATGTTAATCACTTCAACTCTGTGCCATAAATATGTACGTATGTGGCCATAAGTTTGTACTGTAGACCGCAAGTGAAGTCAAGTGCGTTTGCACTCTTCGAGTTCTTTGCTGTCTTCTATCTTTCAATATAATTGATGATTTCTCGCATCCTACGGATTTGCATATTTAGGGCGTTGGGGCTTATTTTTGGCCTTCAGTTCGAATTCGATGATGTCTTCTCTTTTCTTCTTTCAGATCCTTGGTTTGGGGGTTTCTCAATTAACGTGATATTGTTTTTTCTACCTACAGCTGCTATACCACATCAGCTGTAATAAATGATTTTCTCGCAAGAATTTGTTAGCTATTTTGGAAGGGAATGGAAGGCAGGATGGATTGAATATGTTTAGTGAGTGTTGGGATAATTAGAACTGGAAGGTTCCTATGTTGGAAGGGTTAATCAAACATTCTTGAGGGGTGTATTTGTGATTAATCTCTGTAGTAATTCCCCATTAGTGTCATAGAAACTTATTCTACCGTCGCGTCGTGGAGGTAGATGTTTCTAATATTAGGCTTTGTCAAAGAAATATAGAAAAATATAGAAATAGGTTTTTGAAATTTGCAGGTATGAGAAGATCCAGGAACTTGTTTATGAGTGAGTTTGGATGAATAGGGATTTTCTCGACTTGTTTTATCACTAGATCTACCAGATACTCCTTGATGGCAGTAATCTTGGCTGTGGTGTGCAATACTTCGTTGTGAAAGTATTTTCCGTTGGTTCTTCTAAGAATCTTTCTTTCAAGCTTGCTGAGGCGATCCATATAAGTGGGGGAAATTGAATGGCATATGGGCTGTAGGCCGCATGAGCCATCAATTTTATTCTTGATGTGGTCAGAAATTTGATAGTCCGAGATGCAGTTCTGTGTGATGGTGCAAATCGTAATGGAGAATGAAAGATTTCCGTGAAAATAAATACAAGTACAAATATTTCTGACTTACAGCATTATTTTTATTCAATTATAAATATGATCAGGACTCGGACAGGTGTACAGAATATCCTTAAGCAGCATGCTTTATACAGATTTAATTGCTTGTCTTGGAATATCTGGTGACATGAGTACCTCTCCTGCAGCAGCCATGGAGAACGTTCCTACTCTGCATTTGTATGTAAAAAAGAAGCATGAAGAATGAAGTGACTTATTGGGGATCTCCGATCATCAGTGAAAACACAGGCTACTTTCTTACGTTTTCATTTTATTTATGTTATGACGTTTCGACTCTTGCTGTGAGTCCTTTTCTGAAATTTATTGATTTTGCTATTGGAGTTATCATTAAGGTGGTGTGTTGTAGAGTTAGCAATGTTTCTTCGAACCATTTGTCTGTTGTCTATATCTTAGATGGTGTCAATTCTGTTTTCAGAGGCTGAAATTAATTCAATGATATTGTTATTCTTCAGTGTGGTGGGCATGTTGAATTTGGGACCTAGTCCTAACGTGATAGTTGCTTCTGTGGATATTCTTTAATTTAATTTCTTTTCCATATCATATTCTGTGTTAATATTTATTAATGTATCTAATCTAATTCAGTGTAACTTCCGCGTTTTTTCTATGTTTAATTTATTATCGTTGTGTTTTACCCATCATTTGTTCTCCACAATATGTATTACGTCCCTTCAGTTTTACTTACATAATTAACCATCGCATATTGACTTAATAAGGTATAAATATGTTTTTGCTTTTATATTCTCTATTTTCCGTATATATCTGTAACCAAATTATAATTAATTAATGTACACATTGTAATTTTTACCGCCCTCAGAAAAGGACTTACAGCAAGAGTCGAAACGTCGGGCCATAACATAAATAAAAAGAAAACGTAAGAAAGTGGTCTGTGTTTTCACTGATGATCGGAGATCCCCAATAAGTCACCTCATTCTTCATGTATCATTCCCCCGATCAAAAACACGAAAATAGGTAAAAAAGAAATTAATCTTCAGCGCTATTAGACTGCAAAAAGAGAAAAAAGTTCAAGCCAGGTGATTTGGTTGGTCAGTTAAGTATCTTAAAACAGATGCCTTGAGCAAATGACGATAATATCTGATATATTCATATGCAAGGTGGATTTTGTAATACTATTTATCGTAGTTGCTCGAACCAAATCGATTTGAATATATTTTGCTAACAGACAAATTCTGAAAATATTCTGAAATCAAGGCATCAAAGCTTTTAGTAAAATTAAATCTAATTCATTATTCTTAATCACAAAACAGGTATACAACCCAACAAAGCCATGTATTTGTCATCTATATAGCATATTTCACAAATAGGTACAATACAAAAGTATAGCCTCATAGAGCAGATCAAATTAAAATCATTATCATATGGTTAAACCGTTAGATTCGTGTTAAAAACAATTCCTGAAAAGAGAATTTATCCAAAAATACCATGCTAAAAATGAGTTCTGAAAAGAAAATCTAATTACAATTTTCCCAAAAAATGGGTAAAACATCCAACAAAGGCATGTAGCATACAATGCATGTGAGGAGGGTGATTCTGATCTTTTGTCGTACTATTTAGTCGTGAATTTTGACATATTTTGTCTACTTTTTTTCAACACAGTTCATTTTGTGTCTTCACTATTATCTACCACAAAATGAACTATAATGAATTTTCGATGAACAAACGTCAAAAAACACGACTAAATATACGACAAATTAGTCAACTGTTCCCAGAGGTTGTGACAAAAATTTTATACTGGTAAATGGATACTCTACACCTAATAAGAACATTACAAGTGCTTAAATTCGAAACATTATTTTGAATCTGAAATGTGAAGTGTCATTTTCAGTTCATTTTACGTCATGCAAGGCTTCCTGAACTAAATAAAAACACGAAAAAATCAGTAGAAAAGTTCATTTCATTTAGTCGATTATTTTGACAATCAAGTACGACAAAAGATCAGAATCACCCTCCAGTTCTGGTCTCGCCGGAAATAAACACATCTTATTTCGGGTCTCAACTGAAGATAAGATAACACTTTGAGCCGGGTCGTCTCAACTGCCTTAAAGAATATTATCTCGGGTCTCGACTGAGATAGTATATTACTAACATTAACATTTTATTTCTGGTCTCGACTTTATTCTATATTCATTTTACTTATATATATTTATAAGTATACGCTCTTGACGATTTTATATTGCAACTTTCTGCCAATAAGTGTTTTCAGTGTGATACAAAAATTCTCCGACCCAAAACTTATATATTGAGTTTTATCCTAATACAATTATTCTTGATAATCGTACATTCTAAGTCTGTGGCAATAAATGTTTTCTAGTGTGTGTGGATCTCTGACCTAACAACTTATATACATAATCTAATCTTAATATAATTAGTGGGCAATCTTAAGAAATAAGTGTGATAGTTTATTGAAAATTAAAACGAAGTGAACAGTGTTCGTTTTGATAAGAGATTCGACCACTGACCTTGATCCAACTTTAGCAGTACATCCATTTCAGTTTCACTAAGTTCAAATTTGCGTGTACGATCTACTAACAGTAGTTTTGGGAGTCTGATAACAGTAGCATTCCACTAAACCATCCTTCCAGCAAGGATCAATGGTCTGGTATACAGATGGTTCCAAAACGAATAGTGGAGTCGAACTAGACGTCAGATATGATATTTGAAAGGTCCTGCGCTCTATCCACCCCTACAGTATTCTAAGCTGAGGTAGTAGCCATAGAAAAATGCGCCCATACCTGCATTAAAAGAGCCATAAATGGCTCAACCATAAATGGCTCAACCATAAATATCCGTTCGGATAGACAAACTGCTCTCAAGGTTTTCAAGTCCTTCACTATTAAGTCAAGTATAGTGTTTGGAGACCCTTAAACTTTATCAAGCAGAAACAGAACGATAGCAAGAAATCTATCTAAGTAAAACAGAACTACTTCAGAATAAGAAACAGCAAGCGAATAGCAAAGATTTTCTAAAATCTGTACCTAGAACGTATTAACTTGGCCTAGACATTTACAGAAGATACGAGCTTCGTTTTCTAGTGAAAACATATTGATGAAGTGTACGCCTTGATGAAAAAGAAAGTTTTATCGGTTATAAGACTTTCAAATAACTTAGGAATGACAGACAGCTAAGGACGATAGTTTGTGTGATATCATTTTTGACGCCAGATGTATGAATAGCACGCAACAAGGAAAGCTTTCATTGATGAAGAAAAACATCTAAGATCAGAGATAGATTAAAAGTATAAGAGAGGGGATGAGATAAAACTACGCGATGCAATACAAAAATGTTTTATTGAAAGACCCTAGTCAGGGCCACGTCCTTAAAGGATTGGTACATAAATATGGTAAAAAACCAACACCATGGAAATACTATTAGCTTTCAGAACAAAAAGTGGGACGTAAATCGAAGTCGACCAGTATATGGTTTTTCTTACACGGCTTTTGTTGTCCGTCTTCATCATATTATACCTTGCCCTCCTACCTCCTATTAGGTAATTGGATGTACAGCGTGAAATTAATAGAACTGATGATCACAAATTGAAGGAACATACGATTTCTTTGTTTGTATTCAGCTCTTAACTATCCGTAAAGACTTGAAGCTGTGATAATTCATAACAACTTACCCACATGATAGATATCAACCCTGAAGCATTACATAATTTTCATATAATTTTTATTCAGGATTCTCTTATATTTTATGGAAAATAAAAAATTTAAGAACCTCAAAACAGATCAAAATTCACCTGGAGATAAAATAGTGCAAGCTTTCACAATCCCTTTTCTAGATATTTATCACAAATTCTCGCGCATTATTACCCGGCTTTTATTGCAGGAGAAAGCTTTCCTCTAACAATTATCGCGTATCTTTGTGTAATTCGCAAATATATTTAACTTGTCCAATGTGTCCTATGCACGTGCTCCTGTTACTTGTGTATTTCGAGTAATTAATTTTCCCGCCCGTATAGTACCACCACCTGCCGTACGCAAACTTTCATATATGAAGGCATGCTCTGGCTTATATTATGTAGAGATGAACATAATATGTAAAGTAAGTCCTAAATAAACTTTAAAATTAATTAGTGCTGGCCTTTTTGTTTGACATCGGTGTCCTTTTGAGTTATTGGATATATATAGGAGTCTACTTTTGGTACACATTTGGGAATGGATTTAGAAAGGATTTTAATAGATTTTAATAGACCACTTTAGGTTTGATTTTCCTAGAAAGGTTTTACCATAGATTGATCAAGAATATATCTATAGCATAGCAATCTTTGGTTTTACGCTTGTTTTGAATGCACTCTCACACCTGACAAAAGGTGTATCTACTTACTTAAAATCTACAATCGATATTTACTCTGTAGTTCTGTAAGTGCAGATTTCTAACATGAACCAGATGGAATAAGATTTTTGATTATTATAGGCAAACAAGGTCTACGTGATGATGATTTTATCGCGATGTACCGAGTTATATTAGTCAAAAATTTCATTCAATTTCCATACTAATTTATGTAAAGTAAGGAAAAACTCTTTCAGTTTTTTAATAGAAATACGTAGTGTAAAGCCTAGTACGGAGTTCGAGTAAAACAGTACGGAGTTCGAGTAAAAAGTGACATTTCCATACAAATTTTATCGCTGGTAAAATCCCAAGCAAAAATTTTACTGAGGTCTTTACTAGTACAGTACAGAATTCACTGGTAAAAAGTGTCATTTTTCTATTATAAGATAGATGGCGTTTTTCAAGTCTCCACTCATTTTACTCATCATTTTAATGTACGGAGCAATAAAATGTTGGTAAAACTTTTACATTTCTTTGATTGTTCACAAAGCGAGTTTATTTAGTTTTTCCCTTGGATTTCCTTGACGACGATACACACTTAGACCTACCGCAGCAACAAATTCGTCGTCGATATGATGATTTCCACATAAAATTAACGTCAACTTTTCACTATTTTTTGGAGACCGCGTTAAATTTTACCAATACCCGAACTCCATACTAGACTTTAATCAAATAAATACACTTTCCATAATTATTTAGCACTGTATACCAGCTGCTAGGAATAACTTTCTTTTTAAAGTAATATCTACATTTTAAATTACGATAATCCTTCCCTCATTAGGTATGATTATTAATTATTATTGTTGATCAGACAAATGTTCTTGGAAAACCAGCAGAAAAAAATGAAATCAGTGGAACCATAAGTTAATTGATTTTTAATCATTCGAGCTCCATCCGGACTCTCATCTCCATTGAAACGGAAAGAATGGGGCTCAGGTTATAACAGAAGATTAAAACGCAATTTTAAAATTATACAAAACGCATTAAGATTGAATGGAGTTGTTTAAAAAAGATCTGGAGGATGCAATTTGGGACATGTTTTCATAACATACTAAGGGATACTATATGATGGAAAGCAAAGCATGTCAGGAAGGAAATACGGAAAGGATTAAAGATATGTAGAGAGTGACGGTGGTGCCGATGTATGTATGTCGCCCTTATACTTTCGGTTATTGTATGCCGAAGGAACGACTAAAGATGGTAGAATATTCCACATTCACGGTTTGCAGTGCGAGTATGGCGTGCAGGAATTATTCTACAATGGATAAGACTAGAACATTGTCCACGCATGTAGTGATAAAGAAGGTAAAGGCATCCAACATTGCGGTGGTACTCGAGAGCGAGTCAATATGACAAGTAATTGCCATATCGCTAATGAGTTTAATGGCTCTCTTGTGGACAATATCTATGAAAATTGTATTCCATTCCACCAGGTCTGATGTAGGACTTACAGATCAGCTCTAGATTTGACGGACTGAAATATTTCCCATACCTTTTCAGAAATTCAAGACATTTCGATGCTTCTTTGGCAACAGAGAACTTAATTTTCTGCAAATATTAATGCCAAGAATTCTTAGTGACGGTTAATCAGAAATTAATGCTACATCAAAGAAAATGGGCGTGGTTAAATGTTGATGTTGTTTTAATTAGATGAGACAGCCCCAGCACATAGATGAATTGAATTCGACGAAATTCGCTTTGCCCCAAGCAAGGATATTGTCAAGAACGTTATTCAATGATCTAATCTGCAATCTAGTTTGACAGATGTGGCATTCGCTCTGGAGTTCACAAGAGTATCAAAAGAGTAAAAGAAGTGAAGAGTGCTGGTCATTAGCGAAACTTTGGACAGGATTCATAGTAAGAGAAAGGAAATCATTCATGAAAATTACAAAGAGATACGGAGAGGTAACAGAGCCCTGGGGCATACCGGCATTAATAGGATGAGGTTCATCCATCTAATACAACCTGTATTTGGCGACGAGATAAAAATAGAAGAGAAGAGAAAAGACCAAGTGCTTTATGTTTGGCCAAAAGGGTTAGATCATGGTGTCAAACTCTATCAAAAGGCCTTTGAAATATCCAGAGCAACGATTTTGGAAGCAATATTGGCGATCGTTGATGAGTTGATTATTTATTGGATACTTCATTAATTTGATTAATTTCAAAGACCTTTGAAAGAATGGAATTAATTGTAATTGGTCAAATAACTTGGGGTATCGCTACCCTCTCCTTTCTTGGGAATTGGCTGAACGTGAGCTAATTTTCAAACAGTCCCTGTCGAATAAGAAAAGTAGAATAGTTTGCACAGGGGTTTAGCCAAGGATCGGGCACAGCTTTTAATTAACAGGGGCGATAAACCATCAGGACCTGCGACTGCGGCAACGGTGATGGCCTTAAGGACTTTGATCACATCCCTCGTACATATGAATATTTTCTCTTGTACACATCCGCACGAGAAATGCAAAACAGATGTCACTGAAGTGGGTGGAAGACGAGATTTTGAAGCTAATCTAGCAGCCAGGTCAGATATGATCAAAATTACTCAAACCAAATGTGTATATACATTTATAATACCTACAGCGAATGGCTGAGTTAAAAACAATATTGAGTTTTTTGCAGCATAAAGGATTTAACTAAATATAAGTTATAAAAAAATATAAGTTCTAAGTGGAATTTTTAAAATGGAGGATAATTGAACTTTTAGATCCAGTGATCAGAGAAGTCTCATCAGTATGGTTATCTCTGACCGCCTATAACATAATATAGGTACATATCTAGTATAGGGTATTAGAGGAACCACCAGTGATTTTACTAAGAATATTCTGGTATTTTGTTATATTTAACAGAAGCCTGAAGCTTTCGAAGAATCACAAAAGTGCTAGACATAATTAGGTTATTTCAACTTAAAGTTTGATTCAGAGTAATTCCTATGTTATTTATTGATTTTCTGTAGGAAATAACCTCATTATTCATGTTCCAAACCGAAAAGGACGAAACATCAAACTCACACTTAAAACTAATGGAAGAAGTGGATTGTGAGATGTTAACAATTAAATTATGGTTCAGTCTCCAAGAATGTGTATTTCCTTAAAGTCTATATTAGCCTAACTTACAGTTCTAAAGATCTTGAAGTGTAAAGATGAAAGTCGTCAGCATAGATACGATATTTTTATTACAGTGTTCGAATACACCAGTCAAATAATTAATTAACATAGAAAATTACAAAGGTCTAAAGATCGGACCTCTACTCCGTTAAGAAGTTAAATTATAGCGAACTACCTGCTTTTAGCGGCCAGTAAGGTAAGATTTTATAATTGTTTTTGATCTTGTCCAATGGTGGCCTCGAACTTGAAATTTTTAGAATCGAAATGATTTTATAAGTTTGGAGGCAAGATGGGAGAAGTTAAAATAAACTACAAATTTATTAATTAAGGGTTTGTGAATAACATTGTTAAATATATATAATACTTTAGAGAAGTCTATTGCCAAATTAAGTCAATAGATACACGAACATTATCATATATTTTATCCAAAGCTGTTGTGCAACTGTTTTTAGTCTTAAAGCCAGATTGATTTAAAGAGAGAAAGCTACTAATCTCTGTTGCAAATGAGATTTCCTTATTCAATAAGGATTGGTATTATTTTAGACAAATTACAACTCAACAAAAAGAACGAGGAAATTGATGTAATATAAAATATGAAAATAAGAATTGGAAGAAGGACCAGTAAAATAATTTTAATAAATCTTGGATGTCTAAAATCAAAACCTATTGCTTTAAATTTGACACAAGTTACTGGCTAGAATACTTCATGTTCTGTGAGTTGCATAATCGAAAATCATTGGTGCGTAAAGTTAGCACTGCAATAAGTTGTCGTTAATTTGTCGTGAATACTATAAATTTGTCGTATCTCTTTTCCTAAAGAAAATTAGATGTGGAGCTAATTTGAGATAAAGTTAGCATCGCAATACACTACAACTCAGCCAAACCTTATCGGATATGACAATTTTACTTCCTGGAATTTGACGTAAATTTTTCGTGAAAACCACCGATTTATCATGTCCTTTTTTCTAAAGGAAACTCGATGTCGTACTAAGCTGACGTTAGCACCGCAATTCACTAGAATTCGGCCATAGTTCATCGTATTGGAAATTTTAACATTTTGAAATTTGTCGTTAATTTGTCGTCAATGTTTCGCGAAAGTCATAATATTGTCGTGTACTTCTTTTTAAAGAAAACTGGAGGTTGTTTTGAAGACAAAATATATCCAGTTTTATAGAGAAAACTATGGTAGTTTGATGGATCATTAGGCTACCTATCTGCAGACGAAATTTCTTTTTCTCTAGAGCAACATTTATATATTTCCGAAGCCATTCAATATTAAAATATATCAAACATGACCGATAAGATTTTGCCGAGTTCCAGTGCGTTGTGGTACTAAATTGATGTCAACTTAGCACCACATCCAGTTCCCGACAAATTTATAATTTTTTCAACCAATTAACGGCAAATTAACGACATATATCCGATATGGTTTGGCCGAGTTCCATTGATTTGCGGTGCTAGCTTGACGTCAACTAAGCACAACATTCAGTTTCCTTTAGAAAAAAAGACGCAATAAATTTATGGTTTTCATGACAAATTAACGACAAATTTCAAAATGTAAAATTTTCCAATCCGATAAAGTTTAACTGAGTTATAGTGAGTTGCGGTGCTAACTTGACGTCAACTTAGCACCACATCCAGTTTCCTTTAGAAAAAAAGGATACGACAAACTTATGATTTTCACGACAAATTAACGACAAATTATGAGATAGTTCAGATGAAGTTTCGGCGCTAACTTTACGCACGTGAAAATCTTTCAAAACGATCATTATGAATAAGTTCATCAAGTCCATAAGTTATATATGCAATGCCGAAATTTACAAACGTGGAAGTAAAGCTTCCGTGCAGTTCATTTAGATCAGTATTCGTAACATTAGGAAATAATTTTCTCACCCCTATATTCTTAAGATTTCTACAAAGCTATTTTGTGAATGTTGTTCCATTAAATTCAGACCTACAGCAAGAAATTTTGACATTAAATTTTTTTTATTTACAATAGGTCTGTTCAAGTGCTTCTTGGTTGATTTTTTGTGTGAAAATGTGCAACTGCAAGAGTGACGAAATATCTTGAAAATATATATGAAAGCACGGTACAGAGAACACAGTACCTACTCTCTCTGCTCTCTCTATCTTTCCTATAAAAATGTATATACATTAGTCACAGAACTACGTCACAGGCTATCAGCTGCAATGTGTCAACATTTTAATCGAAATTCCTTGTCTTCTATATACATTGTGCCAGCATATCCACGATGCTAATGAAGACAGCGGCAACAAATTTCGAATTTGGGATGACTCGGCAGCACGGATATTCGTGCTGCTCTCTCTCATTCAGCTAATCGCTCTCAACCAATGAAAACAATTTGAAGCTGCTGTCGCCATTGCTGCCGTGGCAATCTAATTCAGTTTTTAGAATATAGAGAGAACAGGAAGTGGTGATACTTATATAATTCGCGAAAAAGGACTTAACTTTAATACATTTAACCAAATATAGTGTCAAAGAACTCTTTCAATTCATCTGAAATAAACCAGGATGAATCCGTTCCTAAAAGAGGAACGCGCCTATTGTCCTTCAAAACATTTTAATTTTTGCAGGACAATAGGCTAGACTAAGTCACTGTGCAGTAAGTGAAAGAAAACTATATGCGAAGAACATTAGACAGATGTGTGTAACTACTGTATTTAATTTTATGACTAGATGTATAAGAAAAGGGACTAACTATTCTAAATAAGAATGCCATATTAGTGTATTAGACCTTCCGCTGATTCGACGTATAATGATCTTTAATGTGTTTCCAAATATGTAATCTTTCTAGGGTTAAAGGAGCAATTATTATGAAAATTAAGCAATTTCCATTATTTCCATTAACCACAATTATCTCGTTTAATGCTGACTACAGTTGATTCAGCGTTAATATTATCTATGTGCAAATTTTTCAAATATAATCTCGCAAACCTTTTACCACATTCACTGCTTACTTTTATCAAGTTAGACTTTCATGAATTAAGCTTATCACATTTCAATAAAATAAACAAAAACAAAAAAAAAATTTCAGTAAATTGCATGTGCCAATGATTTTTGATACTAATTTCCATATCTCACAATTTTTGTAATCAATGCAAGCAGACTTGGGATGATATCAATCTCTCTACAATTTTGTTACTTTTACATAGACAATCTATTAAGAATATTTTGTATTGTATGCTATCTGTAATCTCACTAATCAGTATGCCACTATAGCGCATAAGCTAAGTATTTGGCCGGCACATCCGAATATATCTGACCATTTAGAGTTTTTATAGTATTCAAAATAAATTTTTCGTCATTTTGAAGTATCGCAGCATTTTTGTTTTTTTTTTTTTAATCGCAATACAAAATCTTCAGAGTTTACCACCAAAATGGCTATCACAGAAGACTTTTGCTGTTGTAGTACTTTGGAAACAGGCGCAATGATTACTGGATGTCTAGGAGCAGCAGCATCGATCTTCTTCTTAGTGTTTGGATGTGTAACCCTCGCGATGACTAGTTCCCATAAACAACCAAGTAATGTGCAATATACATTTTCTAAAAAACGACAAGTGATATTTGATCAAACGATTTGTGTATCTCTTGAAAAGATTTCAGCACTATATTCACATTGATGTGCGTTCTCTCATTTGCTTTTTTAAATCTGCTCTCCTGTATTTTGTTGTTTATTGGAATAACGATGAAAAGAGCTGTTCTTGTCCTGCCTTGGCTTATTACGGGAATGATCGGGATATTTGCCCTAACTGCAACAATGTTTACGTCTTCAGTAGACTTGGTACTAATGATAGGGTTGATAAGTATAGAAATTTTTAAAAATTCCCTGATGTGAAAAATAAACCTTAAGATAATTTTCCATAGCCGTCGGCATCTTTTTCTGGGTCCACATTTTGGCTTATTATCAACATTTAAGGTCTGAAGGAAGCTCGTCAGCAAACATCAGAAATTCTGTTGAATATATTGCATCAGATTTTACGTAATAATAAATATTATATTAAAATACGATTGATTTTCACTTCTTTTTGGGTGTTTGGTAAATTAATTGACTAATATCCGGAGAGTAAAGATATCTATAGAAACCGTAAATAAATGGCGGAAATTCCCATGGAGATTGTCCTTAGGAGCCGAATCTACCTGCGTCGCATTTTTGAAACTGTATGCCAGAAAATTTATTTTAGTACAGTAAAATGGTACCTCAATCGTGCATTTTGGGTAAACAATAATTTATTTTTGGATATTTGTGAGTGTAAAATTAAGTGTTTGAGTTTAAAAAAAAACCACTTACATGGAAGAAGTGATTGGAAGCCCTACAAATTTGAGGATTGCACGGGAAGATCGAAACAAATCAGGATTGAGTCCATCTTGCTAAAAGTAATGGTATCATTGAAATTGTTCATATCAGTTGCGATTGAATATCAGTATAGTCTCCCCAAGAACAGTCCATATTTTATTGAAAAATCTGCCTCTATTGGTGGTTCTCAAACTTATTTGGACTACTTAGCGCCCCTTGGAAATCATGTATGAATCTGCTTTTGAAGACAGAACTGTTGGTAGCCGTGTCGTTGGATTTAAATACCAGTTCGAGAATAGCGAAATCTATTCATTAATACTTCAACATAATCATGCACATAATCTGTGGAAGCGTTATAAACACATCTCCCTTCGTGAAAACTTTATTAGGTTGCGCAACAAAACTACTCAAGCTATACGTTCAGCGCGAACGAAATTCTATTCTTCAAAGCTTAATCCTTCTCAATCATCCTGTACATTATGGTGTAATATTCATTCTTAAGTTCTCAGTAAATCCAAACAACATAATTGTGATCTTGATCCAGATAGTTTGAATGATTATTTCTTCAGTACCAATACCCAACATATCAAGCAATCCCCTTAATTCAGTTATTCAAGGTCCTTATATTGAGCCAATTTTCTCCTTCCGAAATGTACTGAAATTATATTGGCACTTTCCTCTATTAAGGGGTTATCTACTCAAGCAAATAACATTGACTCTAAGTTCTTGAAACTTTTACTCCTAATAGTGCTACCTTTTATAAAGCACATTATTAATACCAGCATTACAACCTATACCTTTCCATCAGTTTGGAAAGTAGCCAAAGTGCTTCCCGTTCCTAAAAACCGACGCCCGTCTAATGTTCAGGATTACAGGCCGATTAGTATTCTGCCGATATTATCGAAGGTTTTAGAAAGACTGCTTGCTAATCAGATGAAACTTTATTTATCCAATTATAATCTCTTTTCCCAATCCCAGTCGGGGTTTCATTCTAGACACAGTACTACATCTGCACTTCTCCATTTATTTTATGAAATTCGTATTAATGATGAGAAACGTGAAGCCACAGTGCTTGTGCTTGAGGGATACTGATTCAGAAGCTTTCCTATTACTTTGGTTTTGGTTTTTCTACACCTGCCTTACGTTTAATGGAATGCTATTTAGCTGATCGTTATCAAAAAGTTATATCTAATAATCGTACATCCCATTTAGTAAGACTTCTTTCCGGTGTCCCCTAGGGATCTATTCTGGGGCCAATTCTATTCTGTATGTACATTAATGATATTGAGCTAAGTGTAACTAGAGCTTCAATTCAGTTTTATGCCGGTGAATTTCCATTATTTCTGTCATCTCAGTTAAATAGGCTCCAAGATTGTGTTGCCATACTTAATGCAGATATTTCTTGTTTGGCCGCTTGGGCCAAAAATAATCAGTTGGTTCTCAATCCTTGCAAGTCTAAATCAATTGCAATTTATAAGATTTCCATTGATATATGCTGTATGTCCCTGGTCCTACTCAATGGGTCTCCTATTCCCTTTCAAGATGCCGTTAATAATCTTGGTATTATTTTCAATTAGGAACTAAAGTGGAGTGATCATGTTAATGGACTTACAGCTAGGATATATGGTGCCTTACGTTCACTCTGGCAGCAGACAATATATACAGCCTTGCGTAAAAAGCTCATTATTAGTCTAATAATCCATCTGATTACTTATGCAGATGTGGTCTATTGCCCACTCGACTATAGAAGCAGATTAAAATTGTATTTTGTTTATGGTATTATAAATAGAATAAATAGATATCCCATAGTGTCTGTGAGGCAAAAAATATTTTGAATTGTACCTTGGAAAATTATATTAAATATCGGAATTCTTTGCCGATTTCAATGGTGCTTTCTGCAGGTTCAAAAAATCAGTTTTTGAGTATTTTCGAATTTATAATTCATTGTAATTTTGTAATTTTTTCAATTTAATATATCTTCACTTTTCTGATTTCATATTTGTATATATCTCTTTCCTTTCAATCTTTTAATTTCCTTGGATTCTAGGATTAATGTGAATTTAATTTTACATTTTAGTTTTTAATGTTTTGTATTTTTTCTCTTTTTATATTTTTTCTCCTCTTATCGGTTGAATTATTCTTAAGAGTAAACACAGGAAAACGAGGTTGTACTCATGTGTGTTATAAATAAAAAGCTCATTATTATTATTTGCTGTTACTTAGTTTTAAACAACGCCCCCCCCCCCCCCAAATCATGCCAGAGCCGCCTTAGGGGCAGTATCATCCACTTTGGGAATCAATGCTCTAGATGAATGCCCGTACATAATTTCGTATGGTCACCTCTCTTCTGTGTGATTGTCGAATTGGTTTTTCACATTTTCAGAAGGGTTTTTCTGACAGGAAAAAGGATTATAATCAATTCTATAGGATTTTATACTTTGAAGAACTTTTCAGTACAATGATAATGTGTAAAACTGATTTCAGAGTATACGTAAAAAACTCAATTTATGTATGGCACCACCAAGAAGGTGTTACCCCTTTTCAAATTTAAATCTACATTTCTTTTAAAAGGCCATATCCAAAATTTCACTCTCGAGTTATCGAAAGGACAGATGGATGGACGGACAGAAGTCGAAGTATGCAAAAATCAGAATAACTTTCAATATCTAATCTATTTTGCTTTACAACCATTAATTCAATGCGTTACGAAATGACAAACTTAGTATACCTTGCCTATAGATTTCATCTAGGCTAGGGTATAACAATTACCAGAGAACTAAATAAAAACGAAAGTAAAATTGCAATTTCCATATTTTGTTTACCTTACCTTATATGGAGCAAAGCGGAATAGGCTAACTGGGCCAAAGTGGACACACTACTCCCGAAATATTTGTCATTTGAAGCGAATCTAGAGAGTAGAACGAATACGAATCTACTTTCAAACTCAGACTAAATCTCTCGAAAACGATTTTTTTTTTGCATTTTTAAGAAACCCTGTTTCAACCTCCAGGCAGAGGCCAGGCATAGATTCGACCGACTGAAATATTTCTTACACCTTTCCAGACACAATTCCAATTTCAACACAATTTCGATGCTTCTTTGGTAACAGAGTAGATGTAATCTGTCTAGCTAACTAACGCGCAATATAAATACCAAAAATGCTTAGGTGTATCGGAAATCAATACTAAAAAAAAAACGGTAGTGGTAAAATAATGATTTGATATGAGATGATGTAGTATTGATTCTTATACACATTAAACTGGATGTTATTCGCTCTGATCTAAGGCAGGATCTCAAGCAATCCCGATTGAAGTTCGGGTGTAATGCCATATAATACAACCCGTACTAGAAGACCCGCTAAAATCTTTCAGTCCATAACAAAAGAGGAGGTGAGAAAACAGGTGCTTTAAGTTTAACTAAACCTTTCAGAATATCTAGGGCAACTATTCAGGCTCGGAGCATTGAAATTAGTGGCGGGGGGGGGGGGTGTCATTTTACAAAATAAATGGAGCAAAATAAAAAAATAAACATCCGGCGCGGTAAATTGCTTGGTTTAGCCACCGCAGTACTGTAGTACTAGGAAAGTTTCCGCATTAAGCAATGTGGATGATATGCCATTTTTTTATATTCTTTTGTACAAAAAGTCATTTCTTTAATAGGATAGTAGCTTAGGGTGCAAACAACAGGAGTCATTCAAACCAAACTTTTCTCAGTTTTACACACTGGCTTATACATATAATATCGACTGCTCGATATACTATTTCATGCGGGCACACTTATGTGTGTCAAAACTTCGGTGCCAACATTGAAAAAACCATTGGCGGGAGGTTGAAAAGTGAAAAGTGAGATGGACGTAGTCAGTCCATATTATACATGTCAGTGGCTTTACATAAGAACGCTGCAAATATTTTAGAATATTAGGAGTTATGACTAAGTTAGGGCTCTGATGTGGTAGTCACGGAGTCTGTTTCGTGCCCTCGGAAGTGTTTCTCAAGTGTTTTGAATCACCCATAGTTGGGGTCCCAAACTCAAATTCTGAGAAAATAATATTCATTAAATTTTAATTTTTTGAAGTGTAGGAACAAAAATTTTTTTGAAGTTGAATTATATAAATAAAATAAAATATGAAATAATAAATATATTTTTTCAAATAACTCAATTAATTTAACATTTTTTCTTCAAATTTAGGGGCGGGGTTATGACCCCCATGACCCTCCCCCTGGATCCGCTACTGACGATTTTAAATTTATCAAAATTGTGAAGATTACGGTTCCTATGCGTAAGAAAATTCAGTAAGTCTCCAGATGAGCGTGCAGATGGGAAGCCATATTAACGATCATTGATTGATGACGTATTTAAATTTTGTTTTGTTTTTTTTAATGACTTCTTAACCTTAACTCACAGAAGTGAAGTTCACATTAAAATTATAGGCTTTCTGAAAGCGAAAGGGTTAATAATAAGAGACATTGAATTGAATATAATACAATCATAAGTATCTAAACTGTCTTTTCAGGTCACTATACCTCACCCTGCATGAACTCTTTTTATATAGCACAACTTGACGTAATGCGCAGAAGCATTGCCATCCTTATGTTCCAGGTTATGACACAAAATGATTTTTTTTTTAATTGCAAAAGTACGAAATCGTACTACTCTAATTCATTCAAGGAGCGAATTTTGCTTTGCAAAAGTATACGAATTCGTACTACTCTAATACATTCAAAGAATATATAATACACTTTCAAACCCGAAAACATCAACAACATCAGTGTTATCTCCGCAATTAACTTTTCAACATGAAAACAAGCTAGAGTTAGTCTAATGTAAGACAAATTGCTACGATGCCTAAGTTAAATAAATGACCGCATGTTATTTGATATGCGCTCATCCCTCTGTGCATGTTTGATTGTAAAGTGATTTTTCGTATATATTTCTAGAAAGGTTCGTAGTACATGTAACAATGATAATACCAATTTTCATTAGATTTCATATTCCGAATAACTTTTCAGTACAATCAAAATGTGTAGAACTAATGCTTTTCACAGTATACACAAAAATCTTCACTTTGTGTATGGCATCACCCAGAAGGGCAGGGTTTTAGTACATTTTTGAAATTGCGTTTCCTATTTTTATAAAACACCGTTTTCAAAATTTCAGATCTCTACATTGACGCCTTCTAGGCAGTTCGGAAATATAAAGTAAAATACGAAATTTTTCTATGGCAGCCTTACGGAGGTGTTTCCCAATTTCGAACATAAGTCTTAAATTTTTTTTTGAAATGGTTGTGTGAAAATTTCAGCTCTTTAAGTAAACGCGCTCTTTCGTCATAGTGAGGATAGACAGGCGGACTGACAGACAGACGGACAGACACGTAGACGGACAAACAGATAGCCGAAGAGACGGACAAACGGGCAGACAGGCATGCAAAATCAAAATTAATTTTACTATTATGCATGGGTATCCAATATATATATGTATATAAAAGTCCAATGAAACATGGCAACAGTTGATAATCAAAATTGTCTAACTTCAGGAATATCTTCTGTTTTATTTTTCAACATTCGCATTTAATAATTTTGAGTTTTTCTCTGTTATTCTTTTTGACTGGGTAATGCTCATAGAATGTGATAAAGACGTAAGACAATCACCAACAACTTTCTCTACAGAAAACTTTCACCGTTTCTGTATAATTGCAATCTTTATGCAAATGATTTCATAAAACTTTCTTCTGAAGTCGATTTAAGGATACGAAATGAACATTTCAAAGAAATTCAAATTAATCTAAGAAATTTGTTATCAGAATATAACTGAAGAGGGATTTAAATGATTGCGAGGGGAATTATTAGACTGAGAATAAAAACTTTAAAAATATTATCCTCTATTTCTGTTTATCTAGATACAGATACAAATACACAAAAATAATCTCAACAATTTCGAATTCAAATTTCGTAATATTGGTTTGTCGTATATTTGGGCAGTAGGTAATCAAGGGAATCTGGTAAAGGATCGAAAATTGTGCATAGTGATGGAAATCTACGTTTATAGCTTCTTCTGAGATTGTACAGTATTTTCTTCGAAATAATCGACAGGTAGTATAAAATTTGTAAACATTTTCATTCTGTTTATAAATATTTAATGGGCTATTTAATTTTTATTTTTTTTATTTTAAGGGATATTGACTCAAGCAACTCAATACGGGTAGACTCTCCATTAATGGTGGGTACTTTAGCTACTACTAATTAAAAATTTTATTACATTAAGCCTAGTATGAAGTTTGGGTAGTGGTAAAATTTAATGCGGTCTTCAAAAAATAGCATTTTAATACTGGTAAAAAGTTGACGTAAGTTTTATGTGGAGAAAATGAAGTGACAGTTGTTGAATTAATCGGAAATATTTTTAAAAATGTTAAGTGATTATTATTTATAAAGGATATAAATCATCATATCGACGACGAATTTGTTGCTGCGGCAGGTCTAAGTGTATATCGTCGTCAAGTAAATCCAGGGGAAAAACTAAATAACCTAACTTTGTGAATAATCGACGAAATGTCAAGGTTTTAACAGCATTTTAAAATGAGCGGAGACTTACAAAACGCCATCTATCGTATAATAGAAAAAATGACTTTTTTTACCAGTGAACTCCGTACTGCACTAGTAAAGACCTCAGCAAAATTTTTGTTTGGGATTTTACCAGCGGTACAATTTGTACGGAAATGTCACTTTTTACCTGAACTCCGTACTGTTTTACTCGAACTCGGTGTTAGGCTTAACGATCAGCTAGGCTTCCAAATTGTGTTGTTTGTTGTAAACAGATTACATCTGATAAATTGTGTCTTGTGTAATTGTTCCATGCACCTAATCGCCTGCAGACTTCATTTCGTACAGTTTTTAGGATTCTTGTTATTGCGTATATCGTGGCAAATCAACAGCAAAAACACTAAATAAAAAGTATAATCCATGCACAAGAATTGGTAATGACAGCTACCACACTATTTTGTTAAATTTATAGCACCAGATATAGCTAGGGTGCTAGCCCATATCTTGATCTATTGCCTTATGACATCTCATTGGAAAAAGCTGTAGTGGTACCCATTCCAAAAAAACGTTAATGGTGCTCTTCCGAGTAACTACAGTCCAATTAGTCTTTTCTGTTTCTTAGTTGAAAGTTTTTGGAAAAGATTTCGGCACAGCGTTTGACTCTGTTGATCTTGGTAATATCATAGAGAAGCAATAACGGAGTTGAAAAATATATGACAGCAATATTCTCTCGATTTTAAAAGCTCACTTTGAAAGAGCTTTTGAATTGACTATGATGGTATTGCCACTTTACTCTGCTCGGCTTGAATGCATGTTACACACAGTGCAGTGCTGAGATGTATCAGCGAAGCCGACTTTATGCTGTTCGATGGTATTATTTTGTATGTACTGACTACAGATCACTTAACACCATAGAATGAGCTCTGGATGTATTGCTTTCAGACTAGCAATGTGCTATAAGAAGTAGATTAAGGGACTTGAGAAAAAGCTCTGTGACAAAATTCTCAACATACAGTTTTCTACTCTGATACTGTTTTCTCTATGGCAATATGCTACAAGAGCTGCCTGGCCAATTTTCCTTATCATCATCAGTAATTAAGATCATTCGTAGTCTTTGCAATAATCGTAGTGAAGTCTTAAGAGTACAAGACCAGCTTTCAGGTATAGCATTACTACACCGCGGTGATCCTCAAGGATCTATACTAGGTACCGTATTATTCAGTTTTTATATAAATGACCTACCAGATGCCCGCATGATGCGTCTATTCTTATGTATCCTGATGATGTACAGATATAGCAGACCAGATCCACAGGCTTAATGGAAGCCTGTGTATGCCGATTAAATGATGATCTACACCACACTTATAACTGGTCTTTTAGTAATAAAGTAGATTTAAATCCTAACAATCCTGCATGCTGGAAAAAAATGGATTCTTTCTGTTTACCAGCCATATTTATCAATAAAACGAGACTTTTTCACACTGATTCTGGGCTATGAACTTTATTCAAATTTTTACTGATGTGACCACATTAGTGTTACCTTAGGTAAAATATGTGGTTACCTAAGGTGACTGTAGTCAGAGCTACTTGCACTCCATTTTTCTTAATTTGCTTATGTCTGTATAATATTTTTTTCGCTGGACTCGGTCTGTCGGAGAAGGTTCTTAGTGGCATATGATGATGTAATACGCTTTATATACAAACTATTTCCAGGTAGTTATATTTCTTCATACATAATTAATTTGCTTGATTGTTAATTAAAAGCCTACTTAACTTAATATAGACGTAATATCGCCTAATATTCATCCAGTAGACAGGATACCTATTTGAAAAGCTAATTGACTAGACACAAAAATCTCCTAATACCACGATGTAGATTCCAATACGGGCAGGGTTCCTACTTTGCCAAATGTGTTCGTAAATGGAATCTTTTACTACATGCTATAAAAGTTACTAGGAACAGAGGGACCTTTAGTAGACTACTAAAATAATTTGACACGCTTAAAAAATCAGATCGGGTCATTGTGAATTACCTTGCTCAGTAAATATTTACTATCTTAGTTTTCATTGGTGAATATTATTATGTTATTTTTATTTCTTTCGTTTTTTTTTCATTTAGCATTATCTTAAATTTCTTAGTAATTTTTCAATTGAATGCCTATGTCTAATGTCAAAATCCTCGAGAATATTTCACAAGCCATGAAACAGACTCCCTCACTACCACATGAGAACCCCAACGGAGTCCTAACATTCTAAAATATTTGCAGTGTTCTTATGAAAAACTGACAAAAGTTTCATTTGAAAAGTTGCTCCGCCCTAAACTACTATTCATACAGAAAAATACTGTTCTGATAATCTTAGGCTTACTTCCTTATCTTCCGAATTGAAAAATAAAATTTTATATCTTTCCTAACAAAATTATTTAAAAAAATTTATTTGAACTAAATGCTACGATTCCTCAAACAAAACCTCTCAGCTGAGTAATCATGTAATGTCGCTGTGCTATCATGACATGCCGCGAGCTGAAGATATCGAATGTAGGTGCCTACAGATTCGGTCTACGGCTGCACATACATACATGCAGTTATTACTCAGTTGAGAGTGGTGAGCGTAAAATGGTAAGGTTACTTTGTAATCAAACTATTTTATTATTTTGTTAAGTAAGGTATATAGGAAGTATTTTCCTGTAAGGATAGTAATGTGGGCTCTATGAGCTATGACATATATAAAGTCAATGTTTGGTACTTTTCCATAAGTATCAATATAGAACATTTTAGAAAACCGACTGACAACGCATACATATAGATTTCTGTTTCATGGCTTGGGAAGTATTCTCGAGGGTTTTTCTAATGTACAATTAAAATGATGAAAGAAATTATTATTATTGTTAATGTGTATGCAACGAAATATCTCTGTCATAATTAGTACATGCGTGTATGTAGAACAAGCAGAGGAAAGCTTTTCCTCATATAAAAAGCTTAAAGTTTTTTCCTAACCAAGCAGTACAGATGGAAATACAAGGCAAGCTCTCGCCATGGGCTATATAAAGCGCGCCAGTAAATTCAAGAGTTAGTTGACTCTGTAAGTCACACAGTTGTCTGTCTCCACAACCTACTACTATCGAGCATACCATAATGAAATTGAATTAAGATAAAGTAGAAAATTTCATATCCTCAGTATATACCATTACATGGTAGGGTACTAAAACTCAAGTGAGCTGAATAACAAAAGGAATGTCCTTACTATAGAAGGAGTATGGAGACCTGAACTCATGTCACTCGTTTTGGTTTAATAACAGTACAAACAACGCAGATAAGGCACTGAGGGGAAACTTATCCTTTTTACCATGAGTTTTTTTAATACTATTTGACTAGTTACCCTAAAGATGGCCAACAATAGATTTGAAACAATAAAACACCAACCAGAATAACTAAAAGGATATTTTTAATTAGACTTTATCGTGTGCTGGTGCTCTGTGCTCCACAATCTCTTCATGGTGAGAAGCACTCAGTTCATGCATTTCGCATTTGTGAACATCACGAAAAAAGTACGGTGAATCAGAGAAAGCCCGATTGTCTCGGGGCAACTAATGTTAAGGTTTCACTTTACTACTTGACATCTTCTTAGCAGCGTAATTAATAATGACATACATAACCAATCCAAATATAATTATAATCCTATTATTTTTCTATTACCTCCAACACAGCACTCTGTCCATTCATATACCGACAAATTAGTAATCCCCCTAGTAACACAATTCAATTCACGAATAAAAATCAACTGGCCCACACATTGATCCATTCTTCACCCTAAAATTAACCGTCATTTTCAATCACTGCCCAAATTTTAGCATTTTTCTAATGTACATATATAGAACTAAATAGTGATTTCCAAATGAAAGGCAGCTTACCAATAGCGCAACATAGATGTCGCACCGACTGAATAAATTTGTGGACAATCGATATTTAGTAGGTACCAGAATCAACTCAGAGCTTCTAAAATTTTTTAAGCTTTTTATTAAGCTTATTCATAGGAAGTATTTAGTTTAAGCAACTATGTATTATGCCGCATTAACAATGCAGAGTGGGGCAGAGTGGTGCAGAGTGGAGCAGAGTGGAGCAGAGTGGAGCAGAATGAGCGCAGAGTAAAATTCGAACTTTGAAATTAAACGTAACGGATCGGCATAACAACGCCAAATCATCAACGAACTTTGAAATTACTATAACAAAATGCCATAACATCGCCAAACCAACATGCTTGTCGTTGCTAAAATAGTAAATTTGAAAAAAGAGAAACCTGTTGCACCATCAGATGGCTTCAAAACTAGATAAAAATTAACGTATTTTTTTGGTTTTTAAATAATGAAGTTTGCAAAAAATACCCCTTATTATACCCTAGATGAAATCTATAGGGTATACTAAGTTTGCCATTCCGGTTGTAACGCACAGAAATAATGATGGTAGAGCAAAATGGTTGGACACCCCCGCATAAAATTAAAAGTTATTTTGATTTTTGCATGTCCGTCTGTCCGTCCGTCCGTCCGTCCGTCCGTGCGCACGATAACTCGAGAACGCGTTCACTCAGAAAGCTGAAACTTTGTACACGAACATTAAAAAAAAGTAAAATTAAGTTCGAAAATGAGACAAATCGGGCAACTCCTTCGTGGGGTTGCCATACAAAAATTTCGTTTTCCACGATATACTTGGACACTACCTGAGAACACGTCGACATAGAAAGCTGAAATTTGGTACACTGTGTTTTCATACTAATAGGAAATAAAATTTCAAAAACGAACTAATTCGGGCAAAATAAGAAATCCTATTAAATTGGTTTTAATCATTTTTTGCAAGAAATCAATGCAAAAAATCAAAATTGCTCAAATGGGTGACCATACGAAATTTCATACGTGCATTCATCTAGGGTATCATAAGAATTGGTCTTACACCAATTCTAGCTTTTTCACTTATTTTTTGTAATATTCACAAAAAATATTAAATCAGAAAATAGCATTAAAACATGTTAGTTATGATAAAACGAAGTACGGAGCTTATTCCACGCCATCTACATGCTAGTAGTTCGAAACTTCAGTTTGTAAGCTTTCGGAAATGCCAGCGTGATATTAGAATAGAACCTATTTTCATGCAGCTCCACCCTGAGCCAAATAGAGATGGCAATATGCAATACTGCGTGCGAAAAGAAGATGCCCGTTGCCACTCTACGCTACTCTACTCCACTCTGCATTGTGAATGCGGCATTAAGTTTGAAAGGCTGCAGAGGATAGAGGTGACAGGTGTCATCGATTTGGGCTAGTACGATTCTTCGCGCTAACTATTCCATGTGTAAACTTTACCATGTAGTATAGCTGATCCCTTACATACGGTGCTTTGTAGTATAGTTTGACATTCGCTGTCACTGAGAAGTTTTTTATAAAAATGTCACGAAATAAATTAATTTCATGTTATATGAATAGTTTATTACTAATAAATTTGCTGGAGAAGTCAAACGCGCAGCTAAAGTTATTAGCAATTAGGAGCAAAAGACGAGCAGCACTTTATAAAATATTGAATATTTTAAATAATTCATGGAGGGTGCGGACAAAGGTAATCCCATGTTTGGAGCTATAATAGACTTATAATATTAATGCTTTATTTTTTATATCCTGAAACCTAGTATCGAGTTCGGGCAAAGTAAAATTTAACGCGGTCTCCAAATATTTCGCTGGTAAAATTTTGACCTCTGTTATTTTAGAGAAAACAAAGTGACAGATATCCAAATTGCCAGTTTTTCACGGACCAAACCTCCTAGCTGTAATTGCGTACATTTTCCCCCTTTACTGTAGCCAGTTTCAACCTCTTTTTGGCGGCTGAGGGAACAGAATTCGTTTTTAAGATCTTTTAGTAATTTTAGACTACCAAGTTTTTACACTGCTACAACGCAGAATAATCTTAAATTTGAAACGTTTGAAAATGTTCAATGAATCCGCCCTTAGACATAAAAAATCAGTGAATTTTACATCAGAAAAGAGATTACACATTAGTAATAGATGTTTAGATAAGTAAGCCAATAAATACGTAAAGGAATAATGGATTGAATGAATGAATAAAACATTTTAATCCTTTAATTAATTAAACAACAATCCGAAATATATCATAGCAAATAAATCCTTCAATTAATAAAAAAAAAAAAAAACACAATCTGAAAATTGTCATAGAAACAGGCAATGTTAACATTTTACCAGCTTTTGAATGCTCCCGCGCATTAAAATGGTCAGTAAGATGAGTGGAGATTTACAAAGCGCTATCTATCTGATAATAGTGAAATTTCACTTTTTACCAGTGAACTCCGTACTGCACTAGTAAAATCAGCAGAATCATTTTCTGCATGTCCTACAATTTATTCCATGCACAAGTCAGAATAAGAAAAGCTTTCGAGGAGAGCTTGCGAGCTTTTCTTTGTATAAATATTGGAAAGCTCTTGCCGTGGGCTATATAAAGCACGACAGTTGGCCAAAGAATCAGTTTAGTCAGCGAGCTCAAAGAGTAAAGTTGAGTAGAAAATTTTTGGTAAGTACTGGTATTAGTGTGAAAATCCCATACCAATAAATAATTGGCACGCCGTGTGAGAAATCCCCAAGCCATCTATCTCAATTTCCCCGTACAATCCGTCATAGCTTCCCTCGTTACGGATAGCGCGAATTATCCCGCCTTAATATTTCCATGGTAAGTCGTGTGGTATTACTTTATGTCCTCTCTCCGAATGTCGAGGTTAGCGTGAAATGTGAAATACTCCGCTTCGATATTTTTAGCCATCTGTCCTAGAAATTCGCGATTTTAGGTTACATTGTCTTAGTACACTCTGCAAGAGACCCGCGTACCATCCGCTATTTTCATCAAGTATTTAAGTGAATTAATTTAAATTACAATCAATGCTATGAAAATATGACTGATATGCATCTGAAAACGCAGCAGAATTTTTATTCTTTACTAGTCAGTTAAAGTGTGCGGTTAATTAATTTTTTTTAATATTACATATAATATAACAATATTGCTATTTTGCCCTTGTAATCCGTATTAATTTGAAAATTAAACGGAGCGCATTTAGCATAAAACTGAAATTTTGATTGCCCCTGTATTCCCTATAAGCGCTTCAAGAGTTCTACCCTACAAGCGCTCCAAGAATGCTTAACATCAAGCGCTTCAAGAGCGCTTCTTAAGAATCTGCACCTGAGCACTTCCCTCTGCGAACATGCTCACGTTAAAACAATATAAATATGGACACGGTGGGGAAGCGCTGAGAGCTTCCAAAGAAGCGCTCTTGCATTCGTCTTTGCTTTCCCTCAGATCTTAAAGAATAGATTTGTTACCCCGATTTATACATCTGGTGACCCTCGAATTATTACTAACTATCGGCCTATATCAATATTTAACAGCCTTGCTCTCATCTTCGAAAAAATTCCCTATTGTCAACTTGTCCTTTTCACTGACACTATATGCACGCAAGTTGATGCCATGTACACCGATTTTTCGGAGGAATTTGATCAAATTTCATATAAACGTCTTCTTTTCAAATTGGCGCAACTAGGATTCCATACAAATAAAATTTCTTAGTTTTTCTCTTTCCTAATTAATCCAAGCAACATCGTTGTTCTTAATAGTTTCCGAAACAGCTATCTGGCATTCCCCAAGGCACAATCCTCGGTCATCTTATTTTCCTGATCTATATTAACGATCTACCTACGTTTATTGAGAGTAACTGCCTATTTTATGCTGACGATGCTAAGATATTTAGGAGAATTACAAATATCAATGACTGTTTTTGCCTTCAAAGGGACATCAAGAAGCCTGAAGTTTGGTGTAACGAGAATTCTCTACAAATTAACATCAATAAATGTAATGTTATGTCTTTCTGTAGGAAACGTGATACCATCAATTTCGATTATAAAATTAATAATATTTCTATCTCTCGTGTGAATGAAATAAATGATTTGGGTTGGGGATTATATTTGATTCAAAGCTTACAATTTCCTTCCATATTACAGCCATAACTTTCAAAGCGTTTAGGTTAATCGGGTTTATTTGTCGTACATGCAGGTCCTTTAAATGCGCCGATTCTTATAGGTATTACTCTTTCTATCTATATAATTAGAAGTATTGTCGAATACTCATGTCTATTTGCAAAGACAATTTTGCAGACCGTTGTTATTTAAATTCAATAATATTTCGCTTGAATATCCCGAAAGGCTCAGTCATTTTAATTTCTTATCCTTGGTCAATAGCAGAACCTACCTGGAGAATATCTTTCTTTTTAAGACGGTAAACTGTCTATTTGATTGTCCTGTCATACTGTCTATAATTAACTTTAACGCTGCCACTCGCACATCAAGAAATATACCTTGCTTCTTCTTTAACACTGACCTCCCGACATTTAGAAGACTGACACTCAATTAGATAAGACATTCTAGCGAAGCATTTCACCCTTCTACCAATCCTTGTTTCATTTTGACTTTTCCTCTCTTTTTGTTTTTATATCTTCACATAGATGTAGTATTGTACATAATCATTTCTTTTTTAGTTAACTTAATTTTTAGTTTATTCACTTCGTTTTTTTATTTTATATATTTTTTTTCATGAACTATGTATTTTCTTTTTCTTTTATTGTATTATTAATATTTTCTTCTTCTTACTATTTTATTTAATATTATTGTTAAATCTGTACGGTAATGTATTATTGGACTTTGTCGGTTCATTATCGTATTAACTTTTCAAATAAATAATTAAATAAATAAAAGCGTTCTCAGGCAGTGTCCAAATATATAGTGGAAAACGAATTTTTTGTATGGCAACCTCACAAAGGAGTTGCCTGATTTGTCTCATTTTCGAGCTTAATTTTACTTTTTTTTAAAGACCGCGTACAAAATTTCAGCTCTCTAAGTACACGCGCTCTCGAGTTATCTTGCCCATGGACAGCCGGCAGGACAGACGGACATGCAAAAATTAAAACAACTTTTAATATTATGCGTGGGTGTCCTATTCATTTTGCTCTACCATCATTATTTCTGTGCGATACAAACGGAATGACAAACTTAGTATACCCTATAGATTTCATCTAGGGTATAAAAACTTGCAAAAACCTTGCTATTAACCTGTTTCGCCCCTCGTTTTCGCAACATGAAATGTGTACTGCCTGTTTACTTAAGGACATAAAGTGTGTTACGTACTTTTCTACGTTTTTAAATATGCAACATATTCGCTACTTTTTGGCGAAAAAACTTTTCACAAAAGTAATGGTTAACGGCAAAACAAAATTAAAACATATGAGTATGTTCAGCGTGTTTTTGACAAGTGCTTAAAAATAATTAAAATAATGAGTTAAACTGCAGAGTTTAAGTGAAATTTCTGCATATTCCACTAATATAAATAACACTGCATAATTTGAGTTCAATTGCAAGTTTATGTCATTAGCTGAACTCTGTTATTTTACTGTGAATGTTAGATGTTGCGAAAACGCAACCGTGGTACTAAACGCTAACGTTTTTCTCTATGTGTATGTCAAAACGCTACCGTTCTCTTCAAGAAACCGTCACGGAAATCGAAGCCTGAATAGATGAAAAGCAAGATTTTTCTAATGTTGACATCGTTATTTTACCTCTAGAGGAATATGGTGGAATCAATGAAAAAGAAATCTCCGAAGAAAATTATAGCGAAGGAGTTGTTGATGAGCTGAGAATCTCGAAATAAATGCAGAGCATTCCGACTGGGATACAGATGACGAAATACCCCTTTCCCATTTGAAACGCTAGACGTCACGTAACGTGTAACGAGAAGAGAGCTGGGGTAATGAATTTAAGACTATTTCAGTCAATAACGAGTTTCACTAAAGTGAGAAGCTCAACCGATCCTTATTTCATCCCACCACTTGATCTTTTCGAAGTGTTTTTCACCGAGGATTTATATAACCTAATACTAGACCATACAAATATATGTATATACTGCTCAGAAAAGCTACCAATTTGAGCTTACCCTCCAATACTAGAAAAGATTTCTTGGAATTTTAATGATTTCCGGCCACCATACCGCTCCCCAAGGGAAAACTGTACTGGTCTAATACTCCTGCCTTTGATTTTAAAGTAATTAGAAACGCGATGACCAGGAATATGCATTACAACATAAATTCAAATATGAATCTCCCCAATAATGACCCCATAGACCATTATGATAAATTGTATAAAGTGAGGGTTTACCAGAGTCTAATTTCCAAGAATTGTTTTAAATTTAGTTTGGAAAATTTTCGCACCTCCTATCTATAGATGAATCTATATGACCCTAACATTGTCGACATAGTGCCAAAATGTTCATAAATGTGAAACCTTTTCACTATGAATATAAGTTTTGGTGTTTGATATCATCCACAGGATATAAGTTTAAATTTTTCCCATATAGTGGCAAAAATGAGGCATTTGGAGTTACTGAAAACGCCGTTAGACATTTAAGTTCAAGAGAAAAGTCAACGACTTCGAAAATGATATCAATTTGAAAATCGACGATGGTAAAAGAAAGCGATGTCGAGTATGTGAGAAACGTGTTGAAGGAATGGGATTGATATACCCTTACACGTTAAATGTGCTTAAAAGTTTCACAAAGAGGAATCAAAATTGATTTTTTTTATATTATTTTTCATACAAGTTTTTTTTCTTCACTCCGTCTTTTTCAATTAATTAAAACGTATTTTTGAAAAATTAGTGAAATGCTTTTTTTATACCGTTTGTACCACGGTTGCGTTTTCGCAACGTATGAAATCTCCTAAACCACCCGGTCAATATTGATAAAATTGATTATTTACATATATTTCACTAAAAATATAAAACACAAGAAGTTTGGTCAAATTCGCCCAACGGGAACTGTATGCGGAGCGAAACGGGTTAAAAACAAAATTTGGGAAATTATTGGAAAAAATTTAAATAGAAAAGATGAGTCTAAGAATTTTTCATAACAAATCATATTTAATTAATTAAATCAATCTCGTAACATATTTATTTTGCCTCGGTCAGGAACCTTTCCTACTACTAAAATACGTTTTATGAGTGTCATGCAATATTGTTTCCTTTAAAACTACCCAGGACGATGTTGAACTCGAACGCAGTTGCGCTGACCCATTTGCGTTGCAAGTTTGCGTCGGCGTAATGGCTTGGAAACCGTAGCTTCTTAACACAGTTTGCGCTTAACGACTTTTTATACTAATGGCCAGTTTCGCAGTCGAGTTTAAACCAAGGTTTAGTTTAAACCATCCTCCAAGTTTAAACGTAGTTTAAACCAAATCGGGTTACACAGTACATTGTTTTAGTAACGTTGGTAGTACTGATTAAATTGTGAATTAAATTAATTATCACCACCATTGTGCAGCAATTTTTCTATCAATCAATATGTCAATTGGAAAAAGTAAACAGATCAGAAATAAAAGATAAAAAATATGTAGTTATATTTGCTAATTTTAAATATGCCAACATTCAAAAAGGATGCAAATTTGAGCATAAGTGAAGTTGACCTTCCCTAGTGCATAAAAAAAGATATATAATTGAGCACAAGAAAACGGACAAGAATAGATTCGAAGACAAAGTGACAAAGTTCTTTATTTAAACGGAATCTAGCATAAAAATAACGTCGTCCCACTTATTAAAATGATTTTACCGATTTCTCAGTCGTCGACAGAGTTGTAAATTTAACTAAAAAAAATCATCTTCATCGCTAGAAATGTCTAAATCAAAATCCATTATGAAATTATTTCCTTCATACAAACAAACAATGTGTCAAAATAAAATTATCCTGAGTTTAAACCGAGGGATGGCACGGTTTAAATCAAACTGTGAAATTCATTCGTCGAGTTTAAAGTAAATATTTGGTCTGAGTTTAAGACTTTGAAACTGGCCATAAGTGTCTGAAATTTTTAGCGTCTTCATGTAGTGCTACAAACTTTTACGCCGACATCAACCGATATAACCGAATATTAGGAAGGGGAGATGAACGATGAAGGGAGAGGTCGCGCACAGATCTATGACAAACACACAACTTTCATTACAGATACGCATCAACCCCAACTATAAATCTAATAGCTATTGCAAAGGCAACATGACTCAAACACAGTGAATCCATATGCACGCAACCTAATTTAATTATCCTTAAGAAATACTTTTATTAATCTAGATGCTAGATAAGAAATCTTTGTAGTAAGTTCATATATTTTTTGCTTAAATTAATAATTTTAGAAAGGTAAGAATGATAGCAATAAAATAGCAAAAAGTTCAGTTCAGCTCGATTGTGAATTTAAAGCGGAAAAATCAATTAAGTTAAGTCCGGAAATTTGTGTGTTTTAGTTTTTTTTTTTTATCAATGACTTACAGCTTGAACACCAATTGTCACACAGAAGCACAGACGCGACTGCACGCATATTGCCATCATCGACCCGACAAAAACATTATTTCTTCTGCTTCCTTCTTGTAAAGTTAATTGGCTTTAAGTCAGATTCTCCAAAGATTTTTAATCTCTTGAAGTTAAACTTTCTCCAAAAAAATGTATATAGAATTCTAATTTTGCTAAAATCTCTTATTTGCTATATTTAAAAGGTTAAGAGATCTTTTGGGAATCTTTTACATAGAATTGAGGGCCTAAATTCATAATTCGAAATTAACTCAATCAGTTCTTTTTTAAGAATTTTAAGAATAAGAATAAACTTTATTTCGGCAATGTACACAAGATTGAAATCTTATAGAGTACAACTTTAGTAGTGGTGCTAGAATCACAATCATCAAATTCAAAATAATAGGAAAAAACAAAATTTAGATAAGAATTATAACTCAGAAGGAAGAAAAAGCAACAAAAAAACAAAAATATGAAAATATAAAATTCACTATGTATATACTATAAAAACAACTAACTAGCGTTCCTTTGCGGAGGAGAAGAAAAGAATGGATATAAAAGAGCTAGGTTATGTGCGTGTTAACGATTTTTTGAAATGCATAAATGATACCAGCCGCCTGTATACTAACAGGGAGATCATTCCACAGACGGATGCTTTGGACAAGGTAAGAGCTTTCCATTGCAGTCTTACGAAAACGAGGCAATACCAGATTTCTATTTCGTTGGGAGGTAGTGAAGTGGCAAAAATCTCTAAGGTACTCTGGCTTATTAACTTTTAACAAATTAAACAAAGAAACCAAGTTTCTTCGTTTAAGGTGAAAATGCAAAAGAACAACCAAACAAACAAGACCGGATATGTGAGATATGGTCAAATCTGCGCAACCCGTAAATGAACCTCACACAGTCGTTTAGAGCAACTTCCATCTTCCGGGTGCAGTGCAGATTCTGTCCAGTTTTGGAAAGACCAAACATCCAAAAGAGAAATAAGGCAAGATTAGTGTTTTTACTAGCTTTAGACGAGAGCGACTAGATAATATATTCGCTGAAAGCCACAGCCTGCGTAAGCCCCCATAAATTTTCCCGATCGTATTATTAATGATGTCACAGCACTTAATATTTGGGTTCAAGACGATCCCAAGGTTAGTGATCTTATTTAACATGGGCAGTGTAACTCCGTTCAAAAGTATACGTGGGATATCAATTACATTGGATGAGGTATTAGTTATAGAATGTAGTGCAATGTGACTTCCCCGGATTTAGCAGCAAGCGATTATAATTGGTCCAGGTACAGATTCGATCCAAATCAGGGTTAATGCGTGCAATACAATCTTCGAGGAGACCAATAGGTTTACTTAGATATAGATGTACATGGTCATCATATAGATTAATTTTCACATCATGCACAGCTTTCGGCAGATCGTTGATAAATAAGCAGAAGAGCACGGGACCCAGAATTGATCCTTGAAGAACCCCTCGAACAAGCGGCCGCTCAGGGGAGAGAGAATCGTTCACCTTGATTTGTTGACGACGGTGAGATAGAAAGCTCCTGATCACGGAAACTGCTGTAGAACTGAAATTAAAGGAAGATGACAGCTTCTGAAGAATAATGCGATGGTCCACGCAATCAAAGGCTTTCGATAAATCCAACAGAACCAAGGCTGTGAACTTGTCACGGTCCAAAGCCAGTCTTATGTCTGAAGATACTTTTAACACTGCAGTTCCACAGCTATGGGAAGAGCGGAATCCCGATGGCCAGCATGTTAATAGGTTGCTGGATTCCACATATTGCAGTATTTGTCTGTACATGAGCTTTTCTATTACTTTCGATAAAAAACACAACAAACTTATTGGCCTATAGTCAGCGTATGATTGTGGAGAGGACTTCTTGGGCAGCGTCAGTACAGTTGCTACTTTCCACTCAGAAGGAAACGTAGATGACATTAAGCAAGTGTTAATGATATGTAGAAAATATTTACCAATGTACGGTAATAGCATTTTGATGAACCGGGGTAATATGCTATCTGGACCGATTGCGTCAGACTTAATGGTACTGATGGCCACGATAAGTTCATTTAAGTCAGTCCCACGGAAAGAGAATGCGTTAGAGGTATAAAAGGTAACATATTCTTCTAATACATCGTCAAGAGAGTTGGGTTGACTAGTTATCGTAGGTATGTTACCAACAGCAATGAAAAATTCATTTAATTCATCGAGATTTAGACCACAGTCATCGCTCAAGTCTTTACCATATACACCCGACAGTTTTAAATTGCGTTGGTTCCTTTTGTTTTTAGTAAAAGTTTTCCTAGTTCAGTTACAATTTTCACTCAAGACGTGCTCTTTCATCTAACATATAATAAAAACGTTACCCTACTCAAAAATGTTCAAAGTATCATATAAAAGCCCTATATACTGTAAAATTACATAAATTGACCTATATATGACCTTGAAATATAATTTTAAATCCTACTTACAGTAGGTATATCAACAACTGTGAGCACATCTCTATAGTTTTAACAAAACATCTATTCACCTTATGCTATAACTGCTTACCTTTAGATGACCTATTGCATAACCTAAGTATGTATGTATGCACCAAACAACAGAAAAGTTCTCCCACATGGCCACTTTACGAAAAGTGGTCACTTCAACGTTGAACCGAACCAACCCTCCCCCTATACTTTTCGAATAAAGTTAAACTTCAATTGAAAGAGCATGTCTCCCAGCATCAATATTATGAGATTCAATCGTGTGCAGTAATACTAAAAATGGACGACGAGTGGGTGGAACCTCCTTCAAATTTGATCATCAAAACTACTGTTCAAAATCTTCCACCCCCATGATTTTATATTCCTGAAATGGAATTCCTTAAAACAATAGAAAATGCCGAGGAAAAATCATTTCTTTTATGGCAATTGGTGTATGTACATAAGTTGCATAAATGTTTGTCGACAAAAAATATAAAATAATGTCTTAAAACGACATTTGAAATATTCGAAACGTGTTAGGATTAAGAAATATTTCTCAATCTACGATATAAGACAGATGCAATGGTGTTTGTAAAGGACATGCGGTTGACACACAATGTGTTTGTGTGCACGTGTGAAAAAATTAAATCCCGGGGATTACAGACATACTCGGAACATATTCAAGAATACTTTGACTCAAAAAATACATCGATCAGAAATGAGCCATAAAATAAAGCATACCACACTCAAGCACGAAGGTCGTTTCATGCAATTTCATGTATGTACCTACCTAGAGATAAAAGGATATCTGGTATATCTGACAGAAATCACCTCTGTAAATATACGAAGGAATATCAGCTGTTTACACAGTACATCTATACATGTATAATAAAATTTCATCAATATACTAGATTCCAAAATCACTTCCATATCAGAAAGTTGGAGTCGACACCCGAAAATTTTTATGGTTCCAGATTAAAGGTGAATAATTTATGGGGTAGATACAAATCTGTGTTCAGGGGATTCCGTTATTGTTCCTTTAGGCCTTAGATAAATAAATACATGGAGTTTACCTTTGAGGATTTTTTCCACCCAGAGAATATGATATATTCGGAGAAAGTGAAAGGTTTTTGGTTCTGGTTTTTATGTACATAGGTAGAGGTCGGTACATACGCTGACAGGAAAAATGAGAATTTCAATTTTCCAGAATAAACTTGAAAGGTGAAATGAAATATTATTGAAATTTTCAACTAACTGAAACGCGACATCCAGAGTATATGTGTTCGAAGGACTATCATTCAAGCGTGCAAGAATCTATATTTCGAACATGGGATGCCTTTGACAGTTTTTTTTTTATAATTATGAATATATACCAATGGGAGTGACGACAAACACACAATACTTAAGGATCCAGATTTATGTAAATATTTTTAAAAATCATCTAACTAATGAGGTTTTGCTGCCAAGTGACGGCGCTTAAAATTCTCTGTACAAGTTTTGCGTTGAAATTGATTTTGTGTAATGAAAAAGTTTTATCGAAGCTGTAATTACCTACTTAGTAGAGGTTTTTAACGGTTCTGTGTTTTCTTCTTTCATACAAATTTTTAATTAGAAAATTTTTAGAATTACAAGCATACAAGTTTTCTAATTACAGAGTAACTAACACAATATAAAATACAGATAATATATAAAAAAAATAAAACTAAGGTGACAAATTCAAATTACTTAAAATTCTGGAACTTTCTGGATGAATCTTGAGAGCTAAAGATGATCTAAAAGTTCTTTTAATAAAAATTTTTTATATAAAGATGACTAGAATGGGTTGAAAATCAATATCTGAAGGATCCAGCATAATTCAGTCGCCGGGTGCACCAAACAAGGCAATAAACATAGATTTATTAATGTATTACTGCTTCAAAAATCGCGTTTTTGTTCTAGTTGAAAATGAGGTCTTAGATTTATTTTATTATTAATAAAATTATTAGTTCGTAGAATCAATCCATTTATGTAACCCCCATATGAACTTTCCAAAATTCGCGACCTACTTGTTCAAGGTTTTGGGTCATTCCATGCACTTTCAGTTCGACCATCACGGATTTTTTTACACCTAACATGTTTAGGTAGTATATGTGGTATGTCATATTTTGATTTTCATTGGGCCTTTTGCCTGTTGCACCAATATTGTTATGAACCGAATATCTATTGTAACAGCTTTTATTATAGTATCGATCTCAACAGGAGCGATAAAGATCGTACAGCTGGATAATTTCAAGAACGTAGTCAGTATTTACTTCACGGCTATTCAATAGGAAACTGTTATGATGTGTTTCATTACTGATATTGACTAAGAAATAGTTTTGATGAATTAAGCTATTATTACAGGTAGCGACGTCTTTCAAGATCTTCGAAAACCGTATGGAGGGGGGATAGTGAACCCAAATTCGCATAGTTGGCTCGGGTACTAAAAGTTACATAACCCGAAAAGTAATAAGAATGATCCACTTTGTGTACAGTACGCAGAAGGATAGAGGGCAGATTATCCCAATGACGACCTGCCTAGTTTGTTTGTCCTATATGGCCGGCTATAGCGATGGTATGCTGTATTAAGATTCATGTACGCAATAGCTCCAAATCAGGCTGTCACATTTGGAGCCTGCGTCTTGTCTCCATGACAGTCTGTCTAAAAAGATTAAACCAGAAAAATATCTGGAATGCTGATGTTCATTCGGATGCCTTGAATCAGCAGGATGGAGATAAGTCGGTCTTAATATCGCTCTTGCTTATCAGTTAGAACAAAATTTGGGTTTGGTTTCTACAAGAGATGGCTATATTATTAGACATGAAAAGAAAAGGTCTATTACGAATTTGTCGTTTAGGCAGTGTCTACTGGAAAATTGATTTATTTTCTTTTTCCTGCTCAAGAGTTGACTTGACACTATACTATTCATATTTTTTGTTTTGTTTATTCTAACAAAAACGAGAGCTTACCTAGATAAGCCAATTTACGTGCAGCAAAGTCTTACTAGATACGAATTTCGAAATCCATTTTGCTAGGATTACAAAGTTGCGTCACCACACTCTCCCCTGGGACTTTTCACGATATAAGCAAACGACAGAAGAAGTTCATAATCCAAATTAGATATTCCGGGGGAATGTTTTATTTTTACTTGTATCCTCCATTTGCAATTAATTCAACAATGTATCCTGGAAACTAAAATATGTATATCCGTCAGAGCTGATACGTATCTACAAGAGAAAAATTTCAAAATTGAGACAATGGTGAAGTAATTATTGACTCCCTGGATAAAGCTAATATTTTGGCTGCTAGATTCGCTACAAATTCTCGTCTTCTACCCACTTTACAGATACCTGTTTTACATTTCCCATGTGGATATGTAAAAGAGCCAATAGACATACGTACGAGAGATGTATTCAAGGTCTTTAACGTATCCAAACCCCTGATTCTGCTGTTAATTAAAAGCTGCGCCCTATCCTTAGCTAAATCTCAGAGCAAACTTTTCAATTTGTCTTATTCAACAAAAAATTTTCCAGTTGCTTGGAAACTCGCCCATATTCAGCCAATTCCTAAGAAAGGAGAGGCCAGTGATCCCTCAAAATATGGACTAAGGTTTTTGAATCAACCATTAACTTCTAATTAATGAAGTATCTAGAAACCATACATATCATCAACGATCGCAAATATAGCATTAGGACTGGACGCTCATCTGGAGACTTGCTTGCTTTTCGTACGAAATGTTAGAACGGCAGTTTTCACAATTTTGATGACCACAGAATCGTTGCTGTAGATATTTCAAAGGTATTTGATAGAATACATCCTGCCCTTTTAGCCAAACTTGAACCAATTGGTCCCTCCCTTCTTCTTCTGTTACAGATAATAAGTTTTTTATCTAGTCGCCTAATAAAGATTGTTGTTATAGATTTTATTACATCTGAACCTCATCCTCATGAGCGATGCTGTGCCTCTGGGCTCTGTTATCTCTCCGTCTCTCTTCCTAATTTTAATTATTGATCTGCTTTCCCTTACGTTCGATATAGTTTTGCCGATGACAGAACCCTTGAATTCGCTTACTCCTTTTACGCTATTGCGGATTCCTGAGGGACTACCACATGTGCCAAACAGCATTGCATGATTAAATTATTGAATAACTACCTTGACAATATCCTCGCTTGGAGCAAAGCGAATCGCGTAGAATTAAATGCATCTAAGACCCAAAGCTGTCTCAGATCTTTAAAATAAGATCACCAGTTAACCACTTCCATTTCGTTTGATGAAGCATTAGTTTCGATATATCGTAACTAACAATTCTTGGCATTAATATTCCCATTAAGCTAAGCTGGACAGGTCACATCTTCCCGGTTGACAAAGGAGAATCGAAATATCTTAAATTTCTGAAAAGGTGTAGAAATATTTCATCTCGTCAAATCTAGCGCTGCTCAACAGGTCCTATATTAGACTAAGAACGGATTACAATTCCCACTACTGATCCGGGGCTGGTCGGCAGTTTTAGCTTCATTAGATATTTTCCAAAAGTGAGCCTTAAAGTACATTGGCGAATTGGAAATAACTTGTCATATCCACTCAGTCAAGCGCCGCCGCAGTGCTGGATGCCTTTCGATCCTTTTTAGCTACATGCTTGGTCAAGATATTTCATTCGAACAATATCTAGTCGGATCCTTTGTGGATTGATTCCTGCAAGCAATACTCGTGCTGCACATCCTTTTACTGTTCAAAATACTTTGCGTCATACGATTAAATTCCGTGATATTCTTTTATTCGGAACTGTGCGACTACTGGAACAGTCTACCATCATCTGTCTTTCCTCTGACTTACAATCTGCGAAGGTTCAAGAGTGATGTACATCAGCACCTCCGCCATTGTACTCAAGTCCCCTAATCCTTGGCCTGTCTCCATCTTGCTATGCTGTGCTTTGCACTATAGGGTATCACCTAATCTTCACTTAATTCGTAAAAACAAAGAAACGTCTTTGAATTCAGTTTTTTCACCAAATTTTTTGCTTAGAATATAGAGAGTACAGAAAGTGTGATAATCCAAATTTGGCGTAGTTAATACTGCAGTTGCTCCCACCGAAAATGCTTTTAGTAGTGCTCTTAGTCCCTGCCACTACGTCAACATACCCAGGGAGTTTCTTAGCTGTCACAAATATAAACAAATCTTCATTAAGCAAATATTTAATCGTTTTTTGTTATTAACTTCAATTTAATTTAATATGAAAATGTGTGTAAAGTACACAAAATCATATTTTATAACTACACCTGCCTAAAAAATGATTTTCCAATTATATTATATTTTATATTATATATTATAACTGTTTGAAATTAGGAAACTTCATTTGACAGCTGAAAATACATTCGTCTCTTTCTTCAATATAATTCTGACCTACTTCACGATACCCTGAAAAAATCCATGCTCATGCACACGAATTTTACAGGTATCAGGTATCTTGTCTCAATATTCTAAGATTTTTTGTTTGGAATCATTTTTTCTTCTTAATAAATAAAAAATTACATCAGCTGCTGCTCTCACTTTTACGCGAGACATTCTTCTGAATTAATTAGCTCAATTAAAAAAAGCACTCGCGGAATTACTTCTCGTAAGTGTCTCAAATCCAATTCCAGAGGTGCATTTTCAGAAGTTTTGGTTCTAGAGTGGAAACCCGGAAACCCATCTGCAAATACTTCTGTAAGTTAGATACTTGCTAGAGTGGGCCGATAGTTTAACGAAATTTAAAAGAGTGATTTGGTTTCTAATTTAATTATGAAAATTGCTGCTGTTTATGATTTTCCTAAAGGTACAATTTCCGAAGGAGGCTTTACTAGAAATTTCCCAACTTCGAGTTTAAATTTCAAAGATTCATATTACTTCTGATGGTGTGCAATTATGTGGTGCTATTTACAAAATGATTGTTTTACTTCCTTTTCCCAAACCAGTATGTAATGGATCTCAGGGATCTGTGTAGACACTACATACAAGTTTTACCATTTATTTTCCATAAATTTTTAATATTTTCTCGCGAACTTTTTATGAACTTCATAATTCTAAAATAAAAATTGAAAACCATAATTTTGAATAAAGCTTTAATTGGACTCATATCTCATCCAAAGAATACCATAACAATTTATCAAGTCCAGCTTAATTCCTTTTCTAATCAATAACAAGGTGTAAAAAAATCTGTTGCTCTGCAAAAAACCTCTGTTGTGAAAAAAAATATGCATTTCACTTTACGGATTCTAATTGTGTTAATTTTCAATGTTCTCTAATTAAAAACCGTCGACGGAGAAGATTAATAGCCTTGCGGCACGTGATTTGAGAAATAAAGCCACTTTGAGGAGTTTAAACATGAGTTTAGTCATGAGCACGAATTGGCCATTTTTAAATAAATCATCAGCAAATTCTACGTGCAAATATATTGCAGAAATTTACAGACACAAACATATGTACATCAAGAGTGCAAAAGCTAGAGTAATGATAAATTAGCTTCTTAATTTAGCATTACTTTTCGTAACATCTTACCAAGTTTTGTTTTAGCTATATCCACCACCGTATAAATGTACTAGGTCCTAGATCTACGCAAAGCTGTACAATGCCCTCGCTAGAAGTAGCTGCACATAAAGCATCATCCATTGCACACTCTATAATTCCCTGAAAGTTTTCAAGAAAGTTTTCTCAAGCTTTTATGGGATTTTCCCCTCTCGGTTGGAATGATTGAAATACGCAAGCGCCTATTCTGCGGAAGCTTAGATATTATTGGAAAAGTCGTAATGAGAAAAAGTTTTCGAAGCTATGGAATAGGTAAAGCACATTTAAGCTCTAAGCTAAAGAGGTATCTAGTGCCTCAACATCTTTCATTAGGAAACATGCTCCTGTGGGAATCTATAAACGCTTTAAGAGTTGACAATTCAATTAAAGTAGAAGTAATAAAATTAAGGCGTTGTTTCTGTATTCAAAATTAATGTTATGTGTCTCCTCATTGTTCGTGTAGTAATAGATTCTATGAATGACGAAGAGTTATCGTTAGCTTAATCAAATCGCTACAGGTAGATGTACATCGCAAAATCAGTTCCTGAATGTCTTTATCCTTTATCCTATGCAGTTCGATTGAGAGTTAGCACAAACAATTCCTAGGTTCCTATAGGAAAACAAATAAATACCGAAATTTTGTTATGATTTTGAGAAACTTCTGGAAATACATTTTTTTTTTGTCTATCTATATAATTTTTAATTGTTCATAACAAAAGGTAGATTTTCCTAGATTAGTGTTCAAATGAAATAACCTAACTTTCATAGTTCCCCGGCAGAAGTTGGTCTGGATTTTAAAGAGGGACATGTATTATCAAGAGCAAGATGAGTTTCAACAAAGTAGTTCGATGATGTTAGTGAAACTCTAAATCTGGAGTAAAAGTATTTTAACCACACTGGAAGATCTACGTACTTGTGCTTACTAGTGAAGTAAAGAAAGGTGGATTACGTGAAATGGATAACCGATGCCGATTGCTCTAAAGACCTTTTAGGGGATAATTTTTTGAATTGATCTGTTTTATTGCGGATAGGGTTATGCATATTTAACGTAGAGCTACTGCGTTCATTGCTTTTTCAATTGTGAAATTAGGAAGGGTTAAGTGCTAGTGAATATTGCCAACAGTTTTCACAACAACTACTAGAGGTGATAAATAAATACTAAAAAGGATTTCATTTACACTATCTTAAAAATAACCTCAGACGGAACTCTATAAATTTCTTACAAGCACAAAAAAGCCATGAGGCTGGATGAGGAGTAGAGGTACATCTACAATGAACGGCCTAATTTTTAGATTTAGATTTATTAAAGGTTTAACGTACAATAAGAATACACATATTTTTAGTACAAAGAACGTTGGACTAACTAGCTTACTAAAAACTTAACCCAAATACTTTAAATAACATGTAAAATGCATATGTGAAATATAAAATAAGACATAAGTAGAAAAAATAAAATTAAATATTTATATAATACAAAAAGATATAATATTAACAAACAACAAACTAAAATTATAGAAACTATATACTCAATCATTGGCAGGACCACCCCCTTCCGAACGGAAACATTTTAAGTGGTGGCAGTGTAACTCTGTGCCATCAACCTCCAGAACCTATCAGTCGAGTTCACACGCTGAGTTCTGAGCATCAGTTGGTAAATTATTCCAGGCCCGAATTGCTCGAATAAAGTAAGAGTCGTCCATTATGGAATGTTGAAACCTAAGTATCAATAAATTGAAATGTCTGCCAGAGTTTAGAAATTCAAGTTGGTCAAAAAGGTACGGAGGCTTTTTGGAGTGTATACTTTTGTGAAGGGATGCAAGAAGCCTACGCCTTAAATATTCTATCAAGGGACAACCAAGCAGATGGCTACTATGTGGTGAAACATGATCAAATCTTATTAGGCCAAACACAAACCTCGTACAGTCATTGAATGCAACAGTTAATTTCATTGAGCATACAGAATCCAAGTGCGGGAATATTAGACAGCTGGCTGTAAGTTAGGGTAGAAGCAGGGACTTAACTAGCATTGAACGAATGCTAAAAGGTAAAATTGCAGAAGACAACCTCAACCGTCGAAGACAACCATAAACTTTTCCCAAAATATGACTAATCTGATCACAACATTTCATCCGGGAGTTGAGAAAAACCCCTAGATTTCGCACACGATCAATAAATTCTAACACTTGATTATCCAGAAATATAGGCGGTAAATCAGGAACTTCAATCGGTTGTCGATAAAATGGAATGCATTGGCGTTTTTGGGGGTCCAGTTGTAAACCATTATTAGTCGCCCAACTCGAGACATTCGTCAAGTCAGAATTTAAATGGTCGATGCAATCCTCCATTAGACCAATGGGACGACCAATATATAACTGTACATCATCAGCATATATGTGAATCTTACAATCCTCAATAACCTCAGTAAGATCATTAATATACATGCTAAAAAGCAAGGGGCCCAAAATAGATCCTTGAGGCACACCACGAGTAAGAGGCAAGGCATCAGAAAAACTGTTCCCTATTCTTACACGCTGAAACCTGCCAGACAGAAAACTGCCGATAGCTTAGATAATAACTTAGAGTAGCCTACCGTGTCGAATGCTTTAGAAAAATCAAGTAGAGCTAGGACACATAGGCATAGCTCACACTTAACTAGCGAGCTGCGTATATCGGTTGTAACTCTTAATACATAACAGGCTGATTGGCCGGAAGTCTTCGGGATCTTTAGCTTCATTGGTTTTAGCCACCGGTACCGCCGCCCGTTGCGATTTTCCAGCTAGAAGGGAACTGAGAAGTACTGATGGAGGTATTGATAATATTAATTATGGGTGCGGTATCTTGGCCAAAAGTCGAAAAGTGAGAATAATAATTAAAAAATTTCCACTATTAGGCTTTCAGGGTCGCTGATTCCGATCTTGATATCAAAATTATGAAATTCAAAATGGCCGACCAAAAATGGCTGACATTTTGAAAAAATAATCACTTTATCGGTCCGAAAATTTGCACCATTGGGTGTTCGGGGTCGCTGATTATGAATTTCATATTAGATTAATAACATATGAAATTCCAAAATGAAGAACAATTTTGTAGAATATGTACATAATTGCATACAATACATTAGATTAATTAAAACTCATAATCTGGGTCAGATGGATCCGTCGTACATGTATCAGTTTCTGCTAACGGTGAGCTACTATTTGTGACATTATCTTCTGGTGTTGCGAGTAGAAGTTTTATTACATCAGAGGGTAATGGTGCACTATTCTTCACTTTTAACTTTTGAAAACTTGTTATGAGTGGGTCCGAGGATGCAAGAGGCCGACGAAAAACGTCAGACATTATCTTCTCTCGCGTATACATTTTCGAGCAAAATTTTCGCGGTACCGACGAATGTCCTTGTTCCTAGGTTCTTGAGCGTCCTCGGAAAGTTGTCCTATTGGTAAGGCACCCATTTCTATAATCGCGTAACCATGATTCCTTAAGAAGATTCCTTAAAAATTTCCATTCAGCAATTGAAATTGCGAAAGGACATCCTTCCGATTAAGTAAAAAATTTTTTCCTGAACTTCTACTTGTTTATCAAATTTCGGGCTCCATTCATTATTCAGTGCCAAAAATATTTGTCTGCGTGTACAAATGATTTGTTTGTATTTACGCACTGATAAAATTTAACAACTTGTATACATATATTGTGCGTAACTTTAGATTTATTAAATTTTATATCCTGTTTCACTGTTCTTTAAAAATGAATAAAAATGTTATAAGCAATCCTAAGCCTCAGGTATAATCAGTTGAGCGGAGTATAGCCATTAGTCACAGTGCGTATTGAGCACGGTAACACTAAAATTGTTATTATTCAACTTTCGAGCAGCTAATTCTTGTACATTTCATTAATAGATAGTTCAAAAAACATGTCCCAGTCAATGTTAGCGTAAAAATGTGTTAAAATTTCTTTTGTATCAACACAAATATATTTTTAAAAAAGCGAACAAATATGAAAATCACGACTACCGTTAGCATAACATTTCATACATAACAACAAACATTTTCGAACATTGTAGGACATAAAATGTTTCTACATAACTTTATTAAAATTTTCATTTTGGAAAATTGGAATCGGACACGTCAATAACCCTGTCACCATCGTTTTGAACGCATGACCAATCAACACGTAAATCGGGCAATTTTATCTGCCTAAATGTTTAGCTATTATTACTTCGCTGAGCGTACAAAGCTTTAGTTAAGTAGGCTTGATTTCGTATGAAATACTTTTGTTAACAAAAGAATTAATTAATCTATTGTCAAGCCAAGTATCGAGTTCGGGCAAAGTAAAATTTAACCCGGTCTCCAAAATTTTTCACATTAAAATCGGTGGTAAAATTTTGCCGTTAATTAATTTGGAGAAAAGAAAATGACAGATGTTAAAAATCTTATCACTGAAAAACTTCAAATTGTTTATAAAGTTTAGGTAAACGTTTTTACAATCTGAAAATTGTTAAAAGAAATTAAATCCTCCAATAAATAAATAAAACAATCTAAAAATTGTCATAGAAACAGAAAATATCATAATTTTACCAGCATTTTAATGCTACGCGCATTAAAATGTTCAGTAAAATAAGTGGAGACATACAATGCGCCATCTATCTTAAAATAGAGAAGCATTCACTTTTTACCGGTGAACTCTGTACTGCACTAGTAAAATCATCAGTAAAATTTTTGCTTGCGATTTTACCAGCGCTAAAATTTATATGGAAATGTCACAATTTACTCGATTTTGATACTAGGCTTCAGACTTGAAAAGGAAAGGTTGTGAAAAAGTTGTTATAAGATTTTTGAAAAGAAAACAAACTCTTGCTGAAGATACAAAAGGATTAACCATTAAAGGAAGCAGAGAATACCATCGCCTGGTATCCGCTTGGATACAACACCATCATCATCAATCCGTAGACGCTACAGAAATCCGGTGTATACGGACGTTCATTATATCTGTCCCATAGAGCTGGACCGCTCAGCCGCCACGACAGGAACCTGGGAAAACGCCTCTACCAGTTTGACATCGGGTTAACTGGTTTTATTTTTTATGCTTCACACTAGAGTTATAGATTCCTTAGTAACGTGAGTAGTACGCAACCAAGCAAAGTTCGTGGTGATATTACAGCTAAAAGTGGACCTATTGGTCTGTACCAAGGAGTGTTCGTGTGGTAGCTGTCCTGGCATTTATCCTTTCTTTTGTTTACCTTTCTTCCAGGATGCTCTGATCTTATCCTGTGTGTGACCAACGCTGGAAAAACACACATGTGGCGCATCTAGGATATCCTAGTGTTAAAACCAAGTTCGTCCTAATCACTTTTCCAGTCAATGTTTTAAGAGCCTCTGACGGGCACGAGTCTCGACCCCAGGATATGCATCTTGTCTTGTGCCAGCAATAAAGATCATCGTAATTGGTGTCTGACTTATTAGGTCGAGGACCACGAACATATAGCCTTATAACTCCGGACATACAGTGTGGTTAAACTATACTGTCTTACCTTCCCCATTTGAAGCTTCCACATAAATACCACTAAAGAATATCCGGAATTGAGGTCTCACATCTAATGTTCGCAATCAATGCGACACGTTTCAGATGGACTGTCAACCGCAACGTAAAATATCTGGTGGGCCCTGTTATCAATACATAGAGTACCTACCCACCAAACATCTTCGGGTGTTGTTGGTTCCTCGTTTCCAGAAACGTTTACGCGAGACAAACATTGCTGGAGAACTACTTTTATGTGGTTGATTATAGCCAGTGATAACAATTAAAATACATAATATTGAGAATTAAATTTTTTTAACCAATACGAATACATCAAATATCAACAAGCAAAAAAGCTAGAATTGGTCTAAGACCAATTCTTATGATACCCTAGATGAATGCCCGTATAAAATTTCGTATGGTAACCGATCTATGCAAGTTTGATTTTTGAAGTGGTTTTTCGTATATATTTCTAGAATGGTTCGTCGTTCTACGTATTCTGAAGAAGTTTTTAGTACAATAAAAATATTTAGGACTGATCGTTTTCTATACTGTGAAAAACCTAAATTGTTATATGGCAACACCAAGAACGGGTTGCCCGATTCCGTCCATTTTTGAAATTTGTTTTGCAATTATTATAAAAACACCATGTACCAAATTTCAGTTCTCTATAGCGACGCGTTCTCAGGCAGTGGAAACCGAAATTTTCGTATGGCAACCCTACGAAGGAGTTGCCCAATTTAGTCCATTTTCGACATTTTACTTTTTTTTAAAGTCTGTGTACAAAATTTCAGCTTTCTCTCGAGTTATCGTGCGCACGGACTGATGGACAGACTTACGGACATGCAAAAATCAAAATAACTTTATGCGTGCGTGTCCGGTCCATTTTGCTCTACCATCATTATTTCGAGGTGTTACAAACGGACGGAATGGAAAACTTAGTATACCCTTTACATTTCATCTAGGTTATAAAAATGATCAAACATTATCCAAAAGTGTAAGTCGAATGATTTAAGAAAACATGGTGAATATCGAGTATTAAGTATATTACAATTTAATTAAAATTTATCTGTGGTAACTAAAAAATGAATGAATTATGCCAAGTTATTTTGGAAAATAAATGTCATCGATTTTGTGTTTCCCCTTTAGTTACATGTATATTTCATACGTTCCAAACGGTCAAATTTCAAACAGGCGGATGGAAGAGTGGTCTTATAAGAATTGGTTTTATTAGTAAATAAGTCCCCTGACACACGATGATACACACTCGAGACTATAGATACGACGTAAAAACCAGTTTTTGTATCGAGTGTACATCAGCCCATGATACACGTAGTTTATACACGGTTGATACACGTTCTTGAAGCAGCAAAGAAAATTCATCATTTCTATATGATAAATACGCTCAGTTTATGTGTACACGCATACATATGTAATAAAATACTCGAGTATCATCCGAGTCTAAACCCTCTGCTCTAAATTGGGCTATACACGAAAATGTTCTAAAATAGCGCTAAGAAAATCAGTTTTTAGTACGTTGTATTGAGTGTGTATCATCCTGTCACTGGAAATTAAAAAAAACGTTTTTTCAACAACTATGGGACTGGCGAAAAAACAGGAAATTTTCCTATTATCTGAAACTCAATACTTACAAAATTTTAGCTTTAGAAACCTAGAAGATCAGGAGAAAACGGGGTTTTTTTTTTGCAAATTTTGGAATTATCTTTATAACTAATTCATCAAAAATTTACAAAAAATATTTTCAGAATCCTTGAAAGTAGCTCTGCCAACCGATGTCGCGCAACATGATAAATAGTATGAAGATAGTTTCCAGGGAAATGTATGGATTTTTTTTTATATTTTGCAACTTTTATGCAGATTTAACCACTTTAAAAGATTTCCTTTGCTTAACTTCTATTAAATATGCACTTAAAAACTCAACTCGATTTATGTGCTTGAGATTTCTTAACAGCAGTAAAATTTTGGCAACTGATGACGCAATAAAAAAGAAAAGGCCTGAGAATAGATCTGTAATAATTTTGATCTCTGTTCTTCTAAGGAGTAGGAGTTCTTTTGTTTTTCCTCCAAAGGTTTCGATAAACTTCTTTGCCTGATGAAGTCCTTGTAGCCTTTCCAAATAATGGGATTTTTGTCTGTACTGCCAGATATTTAGGGTAGCTCTGAGGTAGCACTTTGAACTGCTCAGCGCGTCAGTGCGTCAACTATTTATAATGCAAATCAACTCAATCCCAACTACCGTGGTACATGACAAGCACCCAAGTCTGGGTTATATGACTGCATAACTTCCTCGTAAAGGCCCCAGGAGAGACAATTGTCTGAATTTCAACGGAAAGAAAGTTGCAAAGGACTTGGACAAAAAAATAAAAAGACTACTCACTATATCTATAGACTTAAATCGTGAGAGAATAAAATGTTTGTGTCATAGTCATAGCTATGAGCAGTTTAAGAATGTCAATCATGCCTGACCTGCTAGATATGTATTTAGGGAACATCCAAGTATGTTACTTGTTAAGCGTGATATATGGTAAAATTTTCTAAGTCCGTAATTTAATCAAATACAGTTATTAAATATCTTTATATCACATACAGAATCAAGTTTTGGAAGCATAAGGGAAGTGCGGTAGCAAGAGAGCTCTAACCAATTTAAACTTCGTTGGAAGAGGAAGCATCTTCGCAAATAATCGTAGACGATGAAGAGCGCCGCAGATATTGCAAAAAATTGAGTTGATATGCGAGTAACAGGAGCCGCTGCTATTAAGGACAAATCCCAAGTTATTTACTTCACTCACGTACGGTAAAGGACTTCCATTAAGCATATTCGGATTCGGAAATAGATTATCCAGTTCTAGACTATTTATTGAGGTCAGAAAAGAGTAATGCTGTGTAAATTTAACTGGGTATTTGCTTCAGAATAAGTAAATTTTTCTAGTTAATTGGAGACCCATTTTCTCCGTGACCTACCTTAGAAAAAAAGACACAAAATGCTAATAGGTTTCCCTGATCCCTGGCAATTCACTTCTTAGGTATGGGAACTACAACTCCAGTCCTCCAAAGTCAAGGGAAGCAGAAAATTATTAGATATGTGTTAAGAATATTTATTTATTTATTTATTCATATGTCTACCGATAAGGATTATCATACAGACTAGCACATTTATTTTACAAAACACAAAAGCATTAATGAGCATAGGTATATACAAGCAAAACAATAATTTCTAAATAAAATTTGCTCAATGATGATTATTCAAAAATTAAACTAAGCGACTAGCTTCTCATAAAGAGTTGATTTAAATATTTCCCTGGGCATTGTAAAATCAATAAATGCAGAACATGAGTTAAAGAGTAAAATACAATTTGAATTAGGTTCATGCATGCCATAGTTTGTTCTATGAGTGGAGCATACAGCAATTTTTGGTGAGCGGATTTTTTAATTTCTGTTCTAGTACTCCCGTTAGAGATGGATGGGGCTCACTTAAATTAAAATTAATGTTATATATGCGTTATTATGAGAGAAAATAACCCTAATTTAATTTTAGGTGTGCCCCAGACCTCTCTTACAGGAGTACTACAACAGAAATTAAATTAAATTTCAATTAAATGGCTTGGTGAATACGGCCTTTAGTGTTCCTATATCGTTAAAGTCTTAGAATTACGCTATAAGAATCCTAGCTTGCGGAATGCTTTAGAAATAATAATTTCAACATTTAAGGCAAAAGAAAGTTTTGGATCAAATATTAATCGTAGTTCTGAAGCTCTAGGAATGTGAATTGATCGTGTAATTAAAGCTAAATATGTCAAATTTTCTAGCCAAACTCATAATTTTGCATGTGCAAACATTTACTTCCAATTTGTTCATGGAGCACCATGTAAATAACCGATTAAGATCAGCTTGAAGTGAGAAGCAATCGTTCAAGGAATCGATTTTTGCATATAGTTTAAGATCATTAGCAAACACTAAATAATTCGCGAAGTAAAAATTTCATTTCTAACTATGTCATTGAAGAAGAGAAAAAAAAGTAAGGGTCCTAAATGTCTGCCTTGAGGTACACCAGTAGTAATGGAGAGACTCTAAAAACAAGATTGCCAATTTTCACATATTGCTTACGGTTTCTGAAATAAGATTCAACTCATTTCAAGATAGATGAATGAAAGCCTATACATTGCAATTTGCAAACTAGCCTTAGCAAAATCAGTAAAGCCGACACCTACCTGGGCAGCTTCTTCAATAGATTTAATAGAAAAATTGGAAAATATTACCAAATTTGTGGAACAGGACTTACCAGAGCAAAAACCATGCTGCTTTTACAATAAAACTAATTTTAGTATTCACTATAGAATCTAATAATCTGGGAACACTATTCACCACAGATACTCCACGATAATTTTTTATATCATGTTTTAACCCGGATTTAAGAATTGTTGTAATAAAAAAAATTATCCAATTATCCAAAAACATTCCTAACCGAAGGGATATATTAAAAATGTCAGTTAAAGGAGATGATAGCGATGTTGCGCAGTGTTTTAAAAACGAGGGACATAAGTAACTAGTATCTTGTTTAGTACATAAGTTAAGATTACATAATGCCTGATAGTCATCATCATATTCAACCGATGAGAAGCCGATGTCCACCGGACATTTGACAACAAGTAGTGATGCAGTTAGCATGGGTACCATAGACGGTCTGAAAATATTCGGCAAATAGATCACATCCAGTTTGTAAATCGTGGGATTTAATACCATTCTACTCTAAAACCCGAGGGTAACCTGAGGATTGACGCATATTATTAAAGTAAGACCAAAAAGCATTGATGTTGTATTTTATGCTGAATTCAACCGACCACACGTACTGTCTGAACAAGAATCTATATAGAGAATTCATATATTCTTTTCTCAAACGCTTAAAATTTATTGGGATCATTAGTAGATTTGTATAGCTTATGCGCCTCGAGTTTAGCATTCTTCAATTTAGAAAGAATTTTATTGAACCACTTCGGGTGGTTATTTATACGCTTACGTTTGATAGGAATTTAGATAAACCGTCATAAACCACTTCAAGAAATTTGCTGTAGGCTTGCTGCAAATAATTATATATACATAAAAAAGACCAGTTAATATTAGAAAAGAAAGTGCTTAAATTATCATAGTCAGCAAGAAAAAAATTATATGTAAAATTAGAATGATTATCAAGCTGTCTAAAATGATAAATAAAATCTAATCGCTTTACGATGGAAATCACAAGCAGAGAAAGGAAAGTCAACTACATCAATTCGATATATTATATCATTGCTTAAGAAAATCAAGTATAAGAACGTACCAGCAACATTACATGCGTCATTAACCTGAACTAAATCTTAGCCAATCAGGTTGTCAATTACAAATCGGTTATCTTCAGATATTATTGGATTAATTGGAGTTAACATTCCTTCATCATCATTCAACTTCCATTTTACACTACTTAGGTTAAAATCACCGAGATAGCACAATTGATTATGATTTTGATTAAACAATAAAACAGATACATTATTGACATGATCCTTGTATATAACTAACACACAAATCCAGGGAGTTATGAATCAGTTGTGATTTAATGATACGTACGCATTATTGATTCGATTCATAGCTTTCATTTGGCAAGAAAATTCGTTCGCTAATAAAGCAAGATCGCACCGCAATCATAACACCTCCGCTACTTGTCCTACCAGTTGATATACGACAACAATCTTTTCGGTATACCACATATTGAGACAGATTAAACAATTCATTAGAAAATATAGCATCGGTAAGCCAAGTTTCAGTAATTACAATGACATCGTAATTATTTTCCAAAACAGCCAAGTGAAACTCTCGTAATTTAGTTCTTAAGCTACAAATATTTTGATATGCAATACATAAGTAACATTTTTAGGAATTTCGTCGACAAAACTAATAAATGATAAATTTGTCATAAAACATTATTTTTGGTAACCTCACCATATTGTATTTTAAATTTTCACCATATTGCGCATCCAGGATGTAGGGTATAGTAGGATAATGTCTTTCTGGGAGTGGCCTGATTATACTTTTGACCCGGACTGTTCCCCCAACCCTCACCCATATAAAATCAGTCCTTGCACTTCAAATTTTCCATTGAAAATTTTTCTTCAAAGGAACTGTAGATACCAAGGTAATTAAAAAATGTCTCCCAGTCTACTCTATAACACGCACACACACAAGATGAATCATGTCTGGGATTAAGTAATTTAAATGGCATTATAATTAGGCTTTCTCGAAAATAATTATCTAGGCCGAAAGTTTATTATGTTTACGTAATATTGGATATTTTTTAGTCCATTTTTCCCTTGACTTTTAGACATGTCTTATGAGTTTGCTTAATAACGGAGAATGGGCCACTTTATATGAGCACTGTGCCAACCCTTGTATCAATTTGGGGTAAGTATGTATAAGCATGTTGTCGGACAATTTCTTATTATCATAACTCACAAGAGAATGTCTAAAACGCTTGCTGTTGTGGAGGAGGGTAAAAATAATTAGAATAATAAAGATAACGAATAAAGAAGCGAGAATTTTATAAATAATTATATTAAAATTATATGGTGGATGCAAGGTAGAATATCCGCCTCTCATCAAGAGATTATTTGTGATATTACCCCATTCGAAATTTATATCTTTGACAAAACCTTTAAGGTTCTTTTGACGAAGAAAATGCCTTTTCTATATGTTTTAGACTTATGGGGCGAAAAGCTTTACAGTTGCAGAGGACATGTTTAGCATACCATATGCAGAAGCAACAGATCTCACTATTGATCTTAGCCCGTTATGAGCCTTAGTTCTTCAATACTGAACATGAGGGTTGGGTTATTTTATCCATTGTTCCAAATTAATTTTGCCTTCGTAAAGCCTTACTTGTGCTAAATAACAAGAAAAACTGCCGTTATAATTGATTTTTAAGTCACTTTGAAAGTTAGTTTGATTTCAATGAAGTCGATTAGGGAGACATAAGTCAAATCAGGGCTGGATTGGATTTGATTGAGACAAGGTTGAAATCTGAAAAGGGTCCCTGGAACGTAGGCCACAAGAAGGCCCGTTCATCACCCTCCAGACGCTCTAACCAAATTCAAAAATGGCTCCAACCCTCCTTTCCGGTTAGAGGCAGTTCTTCCAGGAGTTGTGAGCCAAGGAATATGTAACGTTTTCCTAAGAGGGCTGGAAAGTGACAAAGAAAATGAATTACCATTTGGAAATCCTCTCCGCATCCTGTGCATACCGGATCTTCAACAAGCCCCATCCTATCCAAGTGAACCCTGAGAAGAGAATATCCAGTGAGAATTGACACTAGAGTTCTCAAGGTTGGCTTCCTTAGTCTCAGTAGCGTTTTCGTTTCATTTGGGTAAACCCCACAGCTCCTTTGTGGTTCTACCTGAAGGGTCATCCAACCATAGACGACTGTGTTGGCAGTCGGCCCAAGCCGGCTAATTGACTCGCACATTTCAATGTGATAAACGCCATTTCTAACGTTCTCTCTCAAACGTGATAATAGATGTGTTCTTTTGTGTCCGGAAAATAGGGCAGAACAAAAGATTCACAAAAGATCGCCTCATACATTTTCATAGAAGATTTATAAATGAAGTGAACTATACAAATAGACAGAACAATTTGTTCTCTCCAGTATATGAGAGTTCTAGAACAAGGTAGACAAAAGAGCACAGCTATAATGATAACGGTACTATATTACTCGCACAGAAGCTTTCACGGATACGTGTCGGTGTGACTCCTGTAGTGAATATGTGTATATGGGAGACAGCAGCACGCACTATAAAGTGGACTTGGAATGGGTTTATGAAATTAAACCTAATAAACTATATAAAATGTAAAAAAAAAAAATTTTTTTTAAAAATTGTCAAACAAGTCGTAGTTTAAAATTGTTTGCAAATAAAATAAAAGAAAGTTAAATCTTTTCGGACACTCGAACTTTGCAATATTCGTTCCAGTCAAGTCCTCTTTCAATTGCATCAAAGTCAGTCTAGTCAGTAGTGTTTTTTTTTTATTCCGAAATTAAATTTAAACACCTTTGCTTTATATATTTTTACAAAGTTTATATAACAACAAACAATCTATGCACTTAGACCAACCCTCAGCGTTGAAGATAATAAAATTTCTGTTCAGAAAAAGAAAAGAAAAGGAAAGCGACATTTGATGTTCGTATCTTCGTTTTCTGTATATCTCTATCATTGTCCAGTTAAGCCCAAAAATGCTAAAGACCGCAATTAATTTGTTTCAGGCTGCAATTTTTAGCCGGTTGGTGTAGGGTGATCCTAGAAGTATTATCCCAAAATACAGCATCCCAGGGCTAAAACAGAGGTGTGAAAGTCAATACCCCCCCCCCCCCCAAACGCGTGACAATCTATTTGCCATTCGTGCGGATCGGAAAGTAGTAAAATTTTTAGATATTTTAAAAATGTTATTTTATTCAAAATATTATCTTAATACATAAAAATTCAGTGTTACTGTGTTTGTACACGTTAATCTCCAACCGATATCAATGAAATTTTGTGAATGTGTGGTTGGTTCCAGCTTGAGAGATAAGATAATTTTGGACAGGACAGATGACGCCATTGTTTTGGCGTAAAAAACTGCCTGACAACGCTTCGACCTGGAAAGCTAGAATTTTGTATACGGCGTTTTCATAAAAATTGCAAATACAAGTTCAAGAATGGTTTAAATCGGGCAACTCCTTCGTAGGGTTGCCATACAAATTTTTCGGTTTTTTGTATACATATGTATATGTATTTGGTCACTGGCTGACAACGAGTACACGTAGAGAGCTGAAATTTGGTACGTGGTGTTTTCATAGCAATTGTTACTAAAATTTAAAAAAAATGGGGTAAATCGGGCAACCTCTTTTTGGAGTTTCCATATAAAATTTTTGTTTTTCGCTATGTATTTGGACCCTGCATGAGAATGCCTCGACGTAAGCTACACTCCCCCACACATATGAATTTATGCACACACATTCATACACACACACACATACAACATACATAGAGACACAGAGTGAAACCCTAAAGTTCGAAATCGCACGATCGAGTCAGATAATAGCTTAGATATTATTTATCTCTGACTACCCCAATTTAGCTAGGAAGGAAAAAAAACGTGGGATTTGGTGATATTTTATCGTTTTGAGACTAGCATAAAAAACATACAGTCAGGTACAGGTCATTATAAACTTCTTGAAAACTCCCAAATTACCTTAAAATACATCAGTTATGACGATATGTTTACTTTTTTATATAGTTGTCAAAAACTTCGCAGGTTCCCATCAATAAAAATATTGTTATTATCCTCATTCAGAGCTCATCAATACTTAACTAATATAGGACTTAAATGCTACTTATATAGGCCAGGTAGTCCAGGGATCTCCTTGGCCTCCACTAACTAACTGAAAAACTGTATCCTTAGGTATACTATTATTACTATTATTATACGAGGCAGTGATTCCTTTTTAAGGAATGCGAGGCAGTCATTCCTTTTGGATGAATTCGAGGCAGTAATTCCCTCCACGTGGACGCAATCCGACTTCAGGCTCGTAGAAAAAATGTTGCTTCTTTTATCCGAAGTTACGCAAAAGCAAAATAATGCTATAAACTTGACTGGCAACTGGAATTTTGCCTAATTCTCTTTATGTGAAGAAAAACTAAACTCCACAACTTTTTCTTCCGGAAGAGACCTTTTCTCCCCTATCATGTCGTTTTTATTTCTTGTTTTAGAATGTTCCCCCTATTTTAATGTTGGACTAACAGATGCTCCACATTTGTAGGGTTTAAGGTAATAATGGTAATGATGGTCCACATATGTTGTTTAACTGGTTTCGTCAAGTTAATTACTTCGTTATTGGGTTGAAATTTCTTTACGCAGATCAGCAGTTTGTTGTAAATTTTAAGTATTTAAATTATTCAGTATTTATTCCAATTTGTTGTACTCGTAATACATGGCTTTTATCATTATCGAGTGAGTTATTTTTCATTTTTTCCATGTATATTATGTTCATTTAATTTATTATTTTCATTTTATTATTTATTTTTACTATCAGGAATCTTGTACGATGGTTAACTAACGTCTATTTGTTAATTAAATATTTAAAAACAGAAGGTACCTTACGATAGTGTGCCTGCCTTGCACTTAAAGTACATGTTCGTTACTTAAAACTTATTACTTAATACTTTTAAAACGCCCTACTTAGTATTTAAACATATGCTTGCTTCTATTTATTTGTACGTAAGACTTAGTTTTGTAAGTAAGTACCAAGTATTTCTGCGTCTATTGAGTATCTACATATAAGTAAATATCTAATTCTGCTAGAAAAGCAAACACAATCTCTTGCGCAGCTCCTTTATTATTGAGTTTTAAAGCACGCAAAGAACTGTCAAAGCATGAACCCTAGCCAAACTAATAACATACAAACAAGACCGGACAAGTAGAACAAAAACCAGTAATGCCTCGCTCGAATATAAAATCGACGATACCTCGACTTGATGAGTAAGCCAGCAATGCCTCGCTCCAATATAAAATCAACGATGCCTCCCTGATGTAGGGAAAGCGTCAATTTTTTTCTAGAAATTTATTGGAACTTTTTCCTTGGAACAACGGGTGCTTTAACCTCTAACAGTTTTTATGAGCCAAGCATTTATTTCTTCTTAGAAATTTACCATAAATATTTCGGAAGCATTTTTATTCACTTTGGTGGCCAACTTGGAGTTATTTTTAGATAACTCTTGTTCTCTTTCGCCACTATCATAAACTCTCTAAGAAGAAAGGCGCTAAGTAATATGATATTTGAAAAGCTTGTATTATTAAAAACAAATAAAGTATCTTTGAAATAATTAATAAAATATTATTCCGATGAAACTGCTTATTTAGTGTTTTTTTATATTATATTAAGAGTATATAAAAAATTAGAAGTGAAAGTTTAACTCTGCGCGCGGCGCCGGTGACTATTAATAAATAAATAACTTTTGAAAACTAAACTATAATATATTAACTACTGGTTACTATATTATAGTTTTCAAATGGTACTAACTAAACTCTATAAACTTCATTATATTACTGCCAACGTACAAAGATTCTAAAAAAATACATAAAAAGTACTCTGTACTTAGTTACAAATACTTTTCATACATGCGGAATGCTTACCCTGAAGTACTGAGGCCTTCGGTACTTGTACTTAAATATTTTTCTTTCGTACTTGCCCAGTTCTGTTCTCATTCTAGTATAACTTAACTGCTGAATTATTCGAGGAATTTGTATAAAATGGTCCAGGTTCACTGCGACATTTTTAAATTTCATAATTTATAGTCTTAATTAAAATCCCAGTCTAACTGAAAAGCTAATTAGAGAGCTATTCCAAAGTTAATACTGAATTCAATATTCTTCAAACTTGAATAGCTTCCAAGAAAGTTTTAATGAAGTTTTTCATTCCACAGCAGATTTTTATCAAAAGAAAATAAAACAAGGATTTCAATAAATCGATTTGGAAATTTAATTAATATTGAACGATTAAATAGATAAAAGTTTTACTGTAAATGTCCATGGAATGAAAAAAGTCATCCGGAATTATAGGTATATAAATTTCCTAATATAGAGTTCTGTTATTGAAAATAACGTGCTAGGGTTACAGAAGCATGTATTTTCTCACATAAATCAAAGGAAAAACTAATTAGAACACTAATTGCCTGTTTTCACGTAACACACGGTAAGCTAAGCTGAGTAATTCACCAGGTGAATTAAGGATATGATCACATAAATAAGTTATTGCACTTTTGTAAAGGGGGATTTATGGGGGAAGATTTATTAGTTAATACAGTATACACGCACAGTCATTAAAATACCAATGGATTTGGATTTTTCTCTAACGTCTCATCCTAACAAATATGGTTCCCCCGGTTCTCCTCTCGGTAATCAGACCATTGTTCAATCACACCCTCACTACCTCAAACTTGTGCCGCCCTATTTCTCCACCTACAAGTATGCTTCTTTGATGCTATAAGTATGCTGATTGGGAAAGTCTCTTAGAGATATTGATTGGTCGGTCTGTTTTGCTTCGGGGGATGTTAATGAATGCACATTATAACTTAGTAACATACTATGTTTTGGCATACATGAAAACATTCCGTATTCTCACAGCACATCTCAAAAACAGCAAAATCGCTTTTGGTTTAACGATGAGTGTCATCAAGCTATAAAGCGAAAGAGTCTGTTTTTCCCGTCAATCAATTACATCCATGTTCGGAACTTAGACAAGTCTACAAGACTGCATAGAACACCTGTAAGTCCATTATCTAGAGAGAAAAATGTCTTTTTGACCAGAATCTTGGCAAGCCGAAAAGCTAGCAAAGGTTTCTAGTCCCTGGTGAAAACTATCAGGAACAACTTCACCAGTTCCTCTATACTTCACTAATTAATAATGGTTAAGTGGTTTTTGACTCTCTAGATAAAGCTAATATTTTAGCTTCTAGATTCGCCTCAATTTCTCGTCTTCCACCCACTCCAGAAACACCTGTTTTGCATCTCCCGTGCGTGTGGATGTCTACAAGAGCCAATACACATCCGTACGAAAGATGTGTTCAAAGTCCTTAAGCATATCAATGTCTCTAAATCCAATGAACAATTTATACTTTATTATGGCCACGAGAATGTTCTCACAACCCTTTATGAAACATACTGTTTTATAAAATTGTTGTTAAAAATGTTGTGCGAGCGCACTGTATAAAAGTTGTGGACGCTAAATTATAAAGCAATAATAAAACATTTTAGCAGGCTGCCAGAAAGTTTTTGAAACCCTTATAACACCACTTATATATCTACAACTTGGTTTATTCCAAAATAGATTTGCGTGTCAATAAACAAACAAGCTAAATCTTAAAATGTTGTTCGCTGCAATATATTCACTTTTTTTTATAATAAAATGGCCGAATGTTTTCACCTCACTTCACAGCTCTTATAAAACATTTTAGATTCGTGTGAAATCTTCAGGATCGGAAATGTCAAAACACATTCCATATAATACTTAGATTTTTTTTACACAGGTTAATCAGGTTAATTGGTCTTAATGAAGAATTGTTCTTATTAAAGTATTTAATACAAATGAAAATAGCTTCTGTTTTTTATAAATTTGTCATAAAAGCTAAAATACAGCATTCGAGTTTTATAAAGGGGAAATTCCTTGCTCAATTCATGTCATAACCAAATAGTTTTATAAGTGCTCTAATTTAATATTTTAATATCTTTACAAAACTCTTCGACAACTAAATTGCTCCGGAGGCTAATTTATTTTAAAATACTTTTAAAAGATTTCTGTCGAACTAAGTATTATAAAATACTTATAGAATAAATTAGTTTCCGGAGCGCAAAACTGTTTTATAAAAGGTTCGGAAAGAGTGCTCATGCTACATCATAAAACAATTTAGCACCGTAACTCAAAAAGAAAAAGTGGTACCTCTATAAAACATTTTAGTTTTCGTGTAGCTGTTATACAACCCTTATAAAATAAAAATCGAATTCATGCAACTAAGTAGTTGGAAAAATGTTCATTGAGAAACCGCAGGTCCTGATGGTTTCTCGTCCCTGTTAATTTAAAGCATTGTCCAGAAGAGAGCCTTCAAGTTCATTGGCGATGGGGCAATAACTTGTCATATTGACTCACTCGAACATCGCCACAATGTTGGATGCTTTTTGATCCTTGATCACTACATGCATGGTTAATGTTCTGATGAAATATGTAGTCTAATCCCTTGTAGAATGATTCCTGCACGAACTACTCGCGCTGCAAGTTTCGCACATGCTTTTACTCTTCAAATAACTTTCGGCCGTACAGTAAAATTCCGTGATGCTTGTTTTATCCCGGAATGTGTGAATGTGGAACAGTTTACCATCTTCTGTTTTTCCTCCGGCATACAATCTGCGGTAGTCTAAGAGTGATATACATTTGCACCTCGGCCCTTCTCCTCATATTCCCTAATCCTTTCCCTATCTACTACCCGCCATGCTATGCTTTGCGTCATAAGGTATCCTCTCAGCTTGGCTTATTAATATAAATAAAAAAAATGCAAATATCTTATGAAAAATCAGATTTACTCAAAGCTATGAAATGAGTACTATTTTAAATTCAGTAGTATAATAAAAAGTACACCGACAATTAATTTTAAACTTTGTATTAGAAGTAGGCTTCAGATATTGGGCCGCTATAAGGCTTATTTAATTCATCTTGATAAGAATTCACCCTTTTTTTTAACATCAACTTGCTAATCTTGTCCTCATTATTCAGCTCATTTATTCCAGAATTGAATATCAACGGAAAGACAGCACTTCCTCAGCGAAATTCAAATTAATTTGAATAAAAAATTATTCAAATCTCGAATATATCATACATATCATACACACACGCAAACACCCACGAACAAAAACTCATTTCTCTGTAAAAAGCCATATAAAAACAATTTTCCTTTTTTTTCTTTTTTTTTAATTCTCTGTACGAAAAGCACATTAATTTATGCTAAAGGGTGACATTGAGGTCGAACAACCATTAGCAGTAGCCTTCCGGCACATTCAACAAACTGCAAAAACAAAATTTAATATTTAAAAAAATTCATGTTGCCCAGCGAAAACAGTAACCATGAAGGAGTAATTTTTCATACAGCGCAATTAAGACCTCATTGGCCGCCATCCTGATATAACATGTAAAAGTCAAAGTTAGCCAGATCAACATCATGCAGACAGCCCATCACAGCAGAATAATTAAAACGTTCAAGGGTAATGGTACAGAACAAAAAAGGCAATATATACACCATGTTTCAATACGAATCGAAATGTTATTTTTATTTTGAAAATAATCTTCTTCCCGATGTAGACACAAAATTGCTGGAGGGCTATAATTTCGAATCTAGGTCGAATTGTTCATTCTGCGCCCACATTAAAGCTTTTTGGCTTCCATTGTTGGTTGTAGACTGCAACTTGCATTGGCATTGCATTCCCATTTCATACTTAATGGGCATTTGTATAGATAATTTGTATGTTTAGGTTTATGTATAGTTAAGCATTTAGTACTTACCCATATCATCGATAATTGGCGCCATTCTTAAGGTTATACCGACAAGCATGAGGCACATAAGAAGGAGCATACATGCTGTAGCGATAATTGTCCATCTCGCCCGTTGTGGAAGGTCATCAGGATCAATAACCTGAAAATGGTTTTGATTTATTACTAATTGGATAAACTACTAATTGGTTAGAATGAGGAAATATTGCATTTTAGTATGAGTACGGAGGTGAATGTGTGTATGTATGTTCTATTTAGATACATTATTTCTAGCCAGCTATTTTGATCAAATAAGGTGGCGACATCTGAAGTACGGAAATGATTCTATCATTTATATATATGTTGATTTGAATGGACCATCGACTCAACCAGTTAAGAGGGTAGAAATTGTTGCGGACCTTACCTGTATTGGCCAATTAGACGTCGATTGGACGTCGGACTCCCAATGAGGGGAATAAAACTGAAAGTATTTTGGACGTAAATACATATAAGGTAGTATAGGACAGATTGGCAAACAGGAGAAGACATTATAAGATTAACTGTCTTAAATTGTCGTTGATTTGACGACCACTCGCAGTTTCAATTCTGAACAATTTGTAAGACCAAGACAGAACATTTTTTTTTGTAATTGAATGAGTGAAATAACAATAATGGACCTTGTACCAAACTTCATACTTAATAAGGCTAAAATTAAAATGGATTTTAGATCTAACCAAGTTTAACTTGCTTACTGCATTTATTATCGATTTTTCACATTATGTATCCATGGAAAATAAAATAAGATAATGATTTTATTGTTGGCTACTGTATAAAGATTATGTAATCTTACTAACATACAAATAAGAGGTGGAATATAACTAGGCATACAGAATAACATTAAGGACTAAAGATATACATATCGCATGTCTACAGGATAAGCGATTCCGGAATAGAATTAAAGTGAACTATTTTTTGTCATTACAGAAGTCAATTGTATTTAGATGCAAGAAAATTTAAGAAATAATAAAATCAAAATAATAAACTTTACCTAATTCGCGAGCGTCTTTTTTTTTTTTGCCTTTTCGAACCGAAGTACTACAACCAGAAGCGACAGCTACAGGCGTAATGTTGCAGGAACTAGGTGCATGGTAACATGGGACAACAGCGCAATACTGAAGAATCAGGGGGTGCTCCTGGGAATTACCTGCGAACGACCCACAGTATAACCTCCCAGATTATCCAGCTAGGTATCCCTGAGTCTAGCCCCCCCCCCTTTCAGGACAGTGGAAGTCACACATAATTAACCTTTTTTTTAAATTTTATTTTTCAAAAACCCGATAAAATTATAACAAAATCACAGAAATAAACGCAATTTGTACCAGGAAAACGAATAACAAAGGGAAACACTCCACCAACGAATTTACGCTTTATTTGAGGAGCTTTGCGCGACGGCTTCCAGCGAATTACGATCAAGTCAGCTAATTTGTAATTACATTCTACACTTTTTTCATATTTGCTTCACAGTTACATCGATCACCTACGTCTTTTCCCATAGACACGAAATTATTATTATTAAATATATTAGGAAGATATTTGTCCAGCAATTACAACCACGCGTGGTAGATTTGCGAATGGTGAAATACAACACGGGGGCCCTATTCTGCAATCTCACTCACTTACCTAATTTCACGGGTTTCTTTATTTCGGAACGCAAGTGAGTGAGATTTTTGTCGGAAAGTGAGTGAGATATAACTACTGGGTATATGGTACTTGTTCAGGATTCATAAGAATCCTGAATATGAACGTAATTACATGTCGACACATGTATATACCGACCTAAAGAAACAAATATTTTAGGTCTAAATAAATTGTAACAATTTCGCAGAGATATGAGCCAGATAACTGTCCACGGGCAGTACATTGCGTTCACGCATGGTAATTTTTTTTGTCGACCTAAAGCAAAATTGCATCAGAAGTTTAAATCAACAACGCTGCAGTGAAGTGAGGTAGCCAGGAACAACTGTACATGGGTAGTACACTGCATTTGTCATCGTAAGTTGAAAACGAATATATACCTATACAAAAAAAATTGAGTAGGCAACGAATATTTCTGACTGAATAGAATTTACAAACAAGTTTTTTTTTCCTTTGTTGCATTCAAACAATAGATAACGAAGTGCAGCTGCTATACCAATTTGCCATGCGCCTTTGAATGCCGTTCTTTGGTGCCATGAGTAACCCATGGATATATAAATAAGAATCTGACAAGACAATAAAATGTAAAGTTCGAAGGTCACAAAGGTCACCTATCAGCAAGAGGAAAAAAGACGACATCGAATGGAACTGAGGGCTAAAGATGAGCCCTAACGAACTAATGAGGACAAATAGAGAGAAACTATCGCAAAGCAAATAAAAATTGGGCGCAAAACACACTTGACTTGACTTGACTCGTTCTCTTTTTCAGTGTGGCAGTGCAGTGATTAAGTTGGTAATCTATTTGCTAGTGTTATTTCCAAGTGCTCTAAAATTTATTGACAGCTTAAATACTTTATTTAATTGACAGTTCAAATAATTATTGTTATTCTGGCTATCGACTAGATTAAAGATTTTATTTTGAATAGCGATTAAATTAAAGATTCTTATTGCGTGGATCGACCGAATAAGAAATGTACCTATCTAAACCAATTTATTACGAGTCTCGACCGAATAAAGATTCTTATTGCGGGTATCGACCGAATAAGAAATTTAGTAATATAAACCACTTTATTACGAGTCTCGACTGAATAAAGATTCTTATTGCGGGTATCGACCGAATAAGAAATTTACTAATCTAAACCACTTTATTACGGGTCTCGACCGAATAAAGATTTTATTGCGGGTATCGACCGAATAAGAAATTTACTAATATAAACCACTTTATTACGGGTCTCGACCGAATAAAGATTCTAATTGCGGGTATTGAACGAATAAGAAATTTAGTAATATAAACCACTTCAATACGGGTCTCAACCGAATAAGAAATTTACTAATATAAACCACTTTATTACGGGTCTCGACCGAATAAAGATTCTTTCTGTGGGTATCTACTGCAATCAGAATTAATAACCTCACTTTATTCTGGATATCCACTAGAATATAGAATAAACCACTTTATTGCGGGTCTCGACAGAATAAAGATTCTTTCTGTGGGTATCCACTGCAATCAGAATTAATAACCTCACTTTATTCTGGATATCCACTAGAATATAGAATAGTCCAATTCCAAACCTCAATAAATTAGAAAACCAATTTGATCTAGTGCCTAATACTGAGCTGGTGAGTACATTGTCAGATACAATAAAATTTTCTAAACATAAATTTAATTTAATCTTAATTATTCTTTCACATTTATTCAATATTAAATTTAGCTTTACAGATAAATTTAAATTATCACTGTGGTTTTGAAATAATATTATCAGGCATATATATATTATATATTAATTACAAATTATAGCTTTTATTGAATTTTAAAAAATCTAGTTGGAGTGCTAGTTACAGTGTAGTGAACTTCGTGAACCGAAGAATTAAGCTACGAAATTATTGACCTTGAACCAGGGTTATAACTTCCATCACATTTCTTCATTATTTGCGTGATCGCTCTAACTACGGGCAGAACAGTACTCGACACGGTCATTTGTGTGATTTGAATAGCTTCTCCGCTCTAAACAGTCATAAGTAAGTGAGAATACAGTATAGGCCCCTGACCCCCTAGTTATATGAATAGGGGTTCCAAAATTTACGATAAAATTTCAGATGAACTTTTAGACGGTCTCATTGACACAGTCGATGTAAAAGCAGTGTAAAGTTAAGAAAAGAACGTCCTATTAGAATTTTCTGGTTGATCGTAAGAGTGGACTGCCAAGAGCTTATAAACTAAAGGCCGAAATACAGAACGAGCGGGAGCGCAGCCAATGTCTGACAGTTCCTCTAGAACACGGTCTACAGAATACAAGGTCTGTGCATTAAGAAATGTCAAATTATGTTGACGCGGAATTGAGACAAAAACTTGCATTTTGTATGGGAAAATTCGGAAAATTATATTTTTCTGGGCTGTTTCGAAATAAGAATAGTTAGTGAAATCACCGTTTGTTTCTTTAAAAAATTTGGAAAAAATGGTCCCATCTTAAATAATTGAGAGTAATTTGTTAATAATTGTTTTTAAAATAAAAATATATTATGGTAAGTACTTGTTTTAAACAAACATGTAGCAAATTCAATTCAAGATGCAGGAAATTTACCTGTAATCAAATCTTCAGGTAAAGTATGAAAAGGTAAGATTTTATGACACTCGTCTGACAAAAACTATTCTTTCAGAAAGCAATTTAATGTTTTTACACCTTTCTTTGTGATATAGTTTTTGCATGACAATACTGCACATGCAACAATTTACTTTCAAATTGTTTTATAAAAAAACACTAATAGTTCATATAAAACGCAAATCAGGCAATAAAACAAATTGTATAATTCAAAATATTTGAAAAATTTATTTATAAAAACTTTCGTTAATTTAAGACCCTACAATTTGGCTCAAAATGTCACAAAAATGGCGACGCATATCCGGATTTAGTGCACAGACCTTGTATTCTGCAGACCGTGCTTTAGAGTACGGTATACAGACTAACAAGATATGACTATCCCGCACCGTGGATTCGCTATTTTGTCTGTTATGCAAATCGAATTAAAAATAAAGTTTCAATTTATTTGTAAATTTATAACACTGGATCAATTTGAAATGTTTAAATAAGTACAATTTTCACATTTTGTTCATATTAATTAAGTAAAGGGAATGGATTCACACACGTAATAACATTTTTCAATATTATTAGGAAAAGTGAGTTAAGTTTCCCAGTGGATAATTGATTTGATTTTTTCAGGTTTTTCCATTTCCATATTAAATGGAAATTGAAGGAAGATTATTAGAATTGTATTTCACATATTAATTTTCCCCTAACTCCACACTTTTACACTTCGTTATGAGGCATTGCAAATTTTCCTTCTATTTGAGAAAATTCAAAGTATATTTATTTATGAAGCCGTGATTAAAGTAACGTATAACGTTGGGCTCTACGACATTAAATAGTTAGGTAAAAAAAACAGAAAAATAAACAATAAAATCAAAGTAGCAGATTATACAGTGTTATAGAGTCAAAATTATCATTACCACTAACTAATTTCACTATATAAATAATAAAACGATCTCAAATAATCAGTTAAGAGTGCAAATTATAGGTATTTCAATCTTATTTTGCATTTTTTTATCGATAAAACTATCGTGGCACTTTGTGTCAATCCGAACTGATTTCCCTGAGAGGAACTTTAAAGTAACAAATTCAATATATAAATATGATAGAAAGTTAAAATTGCACTTATTTTAGTATTTTAAACGGATCTAGTAGGATAAATTTATATAAATATTAACTCTTAATTTATTCCATTTTAAAAATCGATTCGCATGACGTCACACGCACTTGACAGCCCGGATCATCATACCGTGTTACTGTGTATACCGTGCTCTAGGATACATGAGAAGAAGATGGGCAAGGCATTGATTATAAAGTATATAGATATACCAGTTTGTTGATGGCTCACCTCGCTAGATGGACATAGTTGTACCATTTTGAGCATATTGACTTATAGTTATACAACTATTATACGTAGAACAAATTTATTCCTTTTTAGTTTTTTATTACAAATTAATATTTTATGTCATATACATGTGTTGATATGTGTTGTTATATACTTCATCGCCATCGGCAAAACCCTCGAGAATACTTCACAAGCCAGGAAAGAGACTCCTTCACTACCACACCAGAGTACCATCGGAGTCTTGACATTCTAAAATATTTGCAGTGGTCATATGTAAAACAGACAAAAGTTTGATTTGAATAGCTCCTCCGCCCTAAACTACTATTCATACAGAAAAACGGTGTACTGATAAACTTAACTTGCTTTTTTATCTTCCGAATCGAAATAAAATTTTTATACCTTTCCTAACAAAATTATTTAACAAAATTTATCTGAACAAATTGACTACGATTCCTCAAACAAAAACTCTCAGTTGAGTAATCATTTTATGACGCTATGCCGTGGGCTGAGCTTATAATATCGAATGCAGCTGCCTACAGATTCGAACTCTGGCTGCACATACATACATGCAATTATTACTCTACTGAGAGTTAGCTAGCTTAAAATGGTAATCAAACTATTTCCCCTTTGGGGAGGTAAGGAACCAGGCTTTAAATTACTAGAAGCTTATTTTCCTGTATGGATAGTAGTTTGGGCTCTATAACATATATAAAGTCAATGTTTGGCACTTTTCCATAAGTATCAATATAGAACATTTTAGAGAACGGACTCCCAACTCACACATATAAATTTCTGTTTCATGGCTTGGGAAGCATTCTCGAGGATTTGGCATTGGGCATTCTTGGGCGGGCGGACACATCACTTTATACTTTATAACCAATGGTTGTGCTGATGTATACTTTAGGAAGTTTGGTGTAGGAGATCTCCCAGGGTGATGGAATAGTTCTGCATTCATTTCATGTCTAGTCTAGCTACATGCACTTGTTTTCCGAGAAATTATTCTTAGAACTATGATTGATTGGGCGGTTTGTCTACTGCCTGGCCTGGCAAGGCAAAGCGAGAATGTTTTCTTTAGAATTCTTTGTTTTTAGTATATTATCGTTGTGTATAGAACTATATAGTGGTTGCGAAATGCAATTTGACTTAGTACCTTGTTGTGTTGTAGAGGCGCTACTACTGCAGAGCTGACGTAACCAAAAGGAAAGCCAGCAAAACCTCGCTCCACGATAAAATCAGCGATGGCTGGTGCTGATGTAGGCAAAGCCGCAATTTTTCTTAGAAACTTAATGGAAATTTTTTCCTTAGAATTGTTAAGTACTGGAGGCTGACAACGAACGCTATAGAGAACCTGTGGGAGCTAGCAAAGAGGAACGTAGCGACGGAACTTATTACAAATAAACGACAACTTATCGAAAAACTGCTATATGTATGGGAGCACTCTCCAAAGGTGCATTGAGAGCCTGTCCTGAAGCTCAGGAGAAGTAATGCGGCAAAGAGAACCAAATAATAAATAATGTTTTTTCGGATTTTGTAATTTAAAAGCCATTAGGGAAAATTAAATAGATACTAATAACTGACATGCTGTTTTCTTGCTCTAAACTAAACCTCTAACAAATTACAAATAGTTTCATTTAGAACACAATTTTTTCAACTTTTTTGAATATAACCAAGAAAATTTCATTTTTTCAAAATGTCCCTAATAATTTGGCAACCCATGTATATGTTGTATATGTATGAAAATAAGGAAAAGAAAAAACAAAATATAATAAAACTTAAGAAAAGTTAAAATAATCCAATAGGAAAGAGGAAACATTAATTTCTAATAGAAATGAAAACATAAGTACCTACTTATAATTAATTAAAAATATATACGAACCAGGATGAGCTGTGCACTAATTAGATGTAACAGGCTTTAATCGTTTAAGAATATCTCTGTTGGAGCCAACTGCCCATAGGTCTCTTACGTAGGATTTGAGCAAAATAAGAGCGTTCGCGATAATGTGAGTTACATCGAGGAATTAATTAATAAACTATGCCGAAAGTATACAAATTACAATGTTCCAGGAGTGACCAAGAGTATCAAGTAGTGACCAAGAACAGAACTTGAATTCAATAAGATATGAGAACTACGCGGTAGTTTATAGAGAAATTGAATAGAGAGCTACTGTAAGTCTTCTATGACAGACTGATGTAGTGCGCAGAAATGATTGTCTAAATCACATTTCACATAATTACAAAACAGACCAACTTGTATCGACTAGACGTGTTTTAGATCGCTCGTCTTTTGTTAATTACTCTGTCGATCATTTCTGGGATAATATGTAAAATAAAGGAGAAAAAAGAGGAAAACTTACCTAAAGTATTCTATAGATAGTGTAAATATCGGTAAAAGTTGGTTCGCGGACTCTGGCTGATTGGCGATTGGCTGCTATAAAGTGCGAAAAATTAGCGGGTCTTACCATAAAATCCTATTAATGTGTATCTACATTGCTATGTGTACCCAATGACTATTGTGATTAAGTGATTATCTATTAAAATTAACTTAAACTGCAAAAAATGCGACAAAACTTTTGGAAGAAGTGATGCTAAAATTCTTTGATTCATATAAAATGTGCTCTGTTATCGGAATTTACCGCTAACTTAATAAACGAAAATGAAAATATTATCTACCTATGTAATGAATGCAAAAACTGCATAAACTCGATGTCGAACAAAATTGATTGTGTTCTAAGTATCTGCAGTAAATGAGAATAAGAAAATTATTCTAAATCAAGAGGATGAAATGAAAGCTCTGAGAGTACAAATTTTGAAATTATGTGATGAAAAGGAAATTGTCTTAACGAAGCTAAAAGAGATAAGCGATAAAAATTAAAATGCCATATGGAAGGAAAATTACCCAAACCAGTTTAAAAAATCTGCAGATCTATCCGTAATCGTTAAACCAATAATTTAGCAGGACAATAAAACAACTCGAGATGAAATTAAAGAAACCATATTAATCCTAAATCGTTCTCGCTTCAAATAAGTGGTGTAAAAAGTATGCAAGGTGGAGCTATTTCAATTAATTGCGAGAATAAAAAGTCAGTTGAAAAAGTGTTTAAAGAAGCCAGGGAGAATCTGGGAAATAAATATGAAATAAATCCCTTAAATTTGCGAAATCCGAAAGTTATTGTGGTTGATTTAAAGGAAAAAATTAATGAGTCGGAATATGCGAAAGCTTTAAAGCTACAAAATGGCATTACAAGAGGTGTGAAATTTCTAAAGATTTTCGAGGCTCATAACGCAATAAGAGGTCAAAAAACGTTCAATACTTGGAACAGAAAAAGACATTTTTGAAGTATTAATTAAAGTTGGTAAATTAAATATCGGATGGGATAATGTGTCCTTTATACGAATGGGTAAATGTTAAGAGGTACTTCAAACGCTGGGGTTTTAACCATGAAGCAAGATATTGAAAAAGTGATGAAACCTATCCTAAATGTGCTAGAAATCATGATGGGAAAAATTGTGATAACATTTATCTGAAATGTGTGAACTGTGAATGGACAAAAGAAAATCTCAAGGTAAAAATTGACAGTGATCATGATGCTAGAAATAAAGATTGTCCTGCATATCAGAGATATTTAAAAGTTGAAAAGAATCGTGTTATGTATTAGCAATTCTATAAAAGGCGTATAGTTAAACATCCAAAGGCTGATTAATAATATAAAACAACTTGAAGTACTAATTAGTGAATTAAAATATGAATTTATAGTTTTAAGTGAAACTCATTTAGTTAAGGATATTAGTGATGGTGAAATATCTCTACATGGATATACGGCTATGAGATGCAATAGTTCATCTAAACACAAAAGTGGAGTTGTGATAGACAGGGTGTCCCGTACGTACCGCATTTCCTTTATACCACGGATTTCTCACTCAATTTCGAGAAATAATGTGTATGGGATGAGAGCCGGGAAATACACGGTGTGGGCGGTAGGGGGTTTTGTGATTTTGGGTGCTTTTTATCCTAATACCATGCAACTTTCTTGTTATATATCTTATGAAGGTGACTTGCATCTCAGGTGATAGTAAACCCTCTACTGTTTCCAGCAAATGCCCAACCATCTCTCTACCCTCTTTTCGTCGGCAGTTATAGGACGTTAAAGTAAAAAAATTGGGAAATTTTCCAATTTTTTTTTCAATTTTAACCATTTTTCCGCTAAAAGGCAAGACAAGGATAGCACTTTCTTCCAAGATTTCGAGACCTCCGAATGTTACCTTTCATTTCATCCTGCACATGTACCTACCAAAATGCGACCATTTTTGAGATATTCTCGTTTTTATGATGCATAATTTCATGAATTTTGCTAATTTGCGTGCAATTGCATAAAATTAGGCGCGATTTCTATTATAATTAGCAAAATTAATGAAATTATGCACCATAAAACGGGAACATCTCAATAACGGTAGCATTTAGGTAGGTACATGCGCATAGTGAAATTAAAGGTAACATTCCGGGGTCTCTAAATCTTGTCATAAAACTGTATAGTTATCATGCATTTTGGCGGGAAAATCGTTAAAATTGAAAAAGAAATTGCAAAATTTTCCAATTTATTGACTTTGACGTCCTATAACTGCCGACGGAAAGTGGGTAGAGAGGAGAGAAGGTTGGGCATTTGTTGGAAACCGAAGAGGGTTTACTAATACCTGAGAGTCACCTTCATAGGGTGTATAACAAGAAAGTTACATTAGGATAAAAAGCACCCAAAATCACAAAATCCCCCTACCGCCCACACCGTGCATTTTCCGGCTCACCATGCAATTTACTTTTCGAAATTGAATGAGGAATCCGGGGTATAAAGGAACTGCGGTACGTACGGGACACCCTGTATATGTACATGCTACGATTACAGGGCAGTGATTTCCAATTTTTACGAGAGCTCTGTGACTCTTTTCAACAACAACTGGATATTATATTTGACGCAAATGATAGGAATGTTATTATCGCAGGTGACTTTAACATCAACTGGCTGGAAAATAATGTATATAAGGTTCAGTTGAAACAGGTAATTGTTGATAATGCATGTAAGCAGATTATTACTCAACCAACAAGAGTGACTGCACAATCGGAAACTCTTGATACCAAAAGACAAATTAGTGATCACGAGAAAATAGAAATTTCTATAACAAACATGTGTAGCGCAAAAAGTGATATCAAAAATAAAGATATTCAATTTTTTTAAATACAGAAAAGATTACTTCGTGCGCGATATCAATAATATTTATATTAAGTGTATAGGTGATGTAAATGAAGTAAACGTAAAAGCATCAATAATACAAAATAAGTTGCAAAAATCTGCCTAAATTATAATAAAAAAGTATGAAATAGCTATGTTATTAGAATCTGAAATATCTTTGGAAGAATATAGAGTGGCCAGAAACATTTATAACGCTTGTCTTAAAAGAACTAATAATAATAAAATAAAAAGAAAAATAGACAATGCCACTAACCAAAATCGATGTGGAAGGTTCTTGTGTATTAAAAGAAAGTCATAAGGAAATTAAGGAAGTGACTTTCGGTAGTACTACTTATAGTGACTCTGCTGTAATTGCTAATGAATTAAATAAATATTTTATAAACTATACGAAGTAGATTTCTCGTCTAACAGACTGAAATTTATTGAAACTTATTTCAATAAATTTACAAAATGCATTTAAGTGCAAAAAAAAAATGATTGAACTTTTCGACCCTGCCATCAGAGAGGTCTCATCAGTATGGTTATCTCTGATCGCCTACCATAGAAGTTCAATGATGGAGGTCACACCAATTGCCCATACAAATACCTTTTATAAAAAAGTAAGTGTGAATTATATGGTGGCAAGATTTCTCATTGCACTTTTCAAATTGGGTGATTGAAATTTTCGACCTCATTTTTTTCTTTTTGCACTTAAATGCATTTTGTAAATTTATTGAAATTATTTTCGTTAGACGAGAGCTCTACTTCGTATAATTTCTACTTGGTTTATCCATGTGCCGCCAGGCAAAAAAGGGGGAACAATCACCCAATTTGAAAAGTGCAATAAGAAATCTTGCCACCAAATAATTCACGCTTACTTTGTATAAAGATTATTTATATGGGCAATTGGTGTGACCTCCATCATTGAACTTCGATGGTTGGCGATCAGAGATAACCATACTGATGAGACGTCTCTGCTCGCTAGGTCGAAAAGTTCAATCATTTTTTTTTATTTTATAAACTGTGTAATTGATATTTATACATACATACTAGTCGTAGCTTACTGCAATTTAATGGATGAAACGACAAATACGTTTTTATAGTAACGTTAGAGGATATATATAAAATTCTAGGAAAATTAAATACAAAGGAAGACTACAATCACATAAATCCTATAATGTTTAAAGATGCATTTAACATAATTGAACCAGCTTTATTAGAAATAGTGAACTCATCATTCTTGAATGGTAAGAGTCTATCGTAGTGAGAGTACAGAAGGTTACAAACTCAAAAAAGTGTGAAGACCTGAGGCCTATATTCATGCTTCCCATATATGAAAAGATACTGTAGAAGGCATCGCAGTTACAACTGGAAAAGTATCTGGGATTAAATCACTTAATCGTTGAACATTAATCGGACTTCAGAAACAGTCACTCATGTGAAAGTGCTATTACTTGGGTTTTCTGTGTATGGAAAGGTTTAATAGATGACGGTTAAATTATCATTCCTGTATTCTTAGACCTAAAACGAGCTTTCGAGAACATAGATAGGAACATTCTTCTGGAAAAATTAAAAAAATGTGGAATCAAGAACAAAGAAGAAAATTATTTTAAATCATACCTAAATAATCGGACGCAAAGAACTAAAGTCAACGACGTGATATCTGAAGATCTTGAAAATTATCTTAGAGTTCCACAAGGATCTATATTAGCTGCAGTATTGTTCTTAATTTTGATAAACGATATGGGCAAAGTAATTGAGCACAGTCAATTAAGACCTTTCGCTGATGATGCTCTTATATATATATATCCGGACTAGACATAAATGAGTGTATTAATTAAATTAATAATGATCTTGCAAGAATTAATTTATGGATGAAAATGCATTAACTAAAAGTGAACATGTCAAAAACAAAGTGTATGATACTTAATGATTTAAGTTTACCTTGTATTATTTTGGACAATGAACTTATTTAAGTTGTGTGTGAAATAAAATACTTAGGTGTTATAATTGATAATAAAGTAGTATTTAAAGAACATATTAATTATATATGTAAGAAAGTTGCAAAAACAATCCATTTTTTTAAAAGAATTCGACGTAAATTGTCCATTTTAACTGCCATAAAAGTGTATAACACAATAATAACAAGTGAAAAAGCTAGAATTGGTCTAAGACCAATTCTTATGATACCCTAGATGAGTGCACGCATGAAATTTCGTATGGTCACCCATTTGAGCAATTTTTATTTTTTGCAATATATTTCTAGGACGGCTCGTCGGACAGAAAAAATGATTATAACCAATTTTATAGGATTTCTTATTCTGAAGAAGTTTTTAGTAAAATAAAAATGTCTAGGACTGATCGTTTTCAAAGTATATGTAAAAAACCTAAATTTTAATATGGCAACACCAAGAAGGAGTGAACGATTTAGTCCATTTTTGATAATTTATTTACTATTACCATGAAAAAACAATGTACCAAATTTCAGCTTTCTATGCCGACGGGTTCTCAGGTAGTGTCCAAATATATCGTGGAAAACGAAATTTTTGTATGGCAACCCCACGAAGGAGTTGCCCGATTTGTCTCATTTTCGAACTTTATTTTACTTTTTTTTTTAATGTGCGTGTACAAAATTTCAGCTTTCTAAGTGAACGCATTCTCGAGTTATCGTGCGCACGGACGGACGGACGGACAGACGGACATGCAAGAATCAAAATAACTTTTAATTTTATGCGGGGGTGTCCAATCCATTTTGCTCTACCATCATTATTTCTGTGCGTTACAAACGGAATGACAAACTTAGTATACTCTATAGATCTCATCTAGGGTATAAAAACCAGGGACCGAAAATAACTGGTATTTTGAAAATTTTAAACAAAAAGGGCTGGAATAAGTCATGTAAAGCTTTTAAAAAAAAAACTGAGAAAAACTAAGCTGCAAAGGCTTTTAATTTTTTTCAGGCAAAAATAAAAAGCCACCTTGGTTTTCTATTTTTTCGGGCAAAATAAAAAGCCTTTTATTTTTTCGAGCTGGAAGTAACAGGTTTTGAAGCCGGAAGTATAAAAAACCAAACTGGCTTCTTATTTTTAGGGACCGAAGCAGTTATGGATTTTTACGAAAAAAGCTTAATTTACTTGTTATTCGTGGCCGGTAATAGTTTTGAAGCTAGAAAAGCAAGCGCAATGGCTTGGTTCCTTTTTTCGGTAAAAATATAAAAAGCGAGCCCGGCTTTGTATTTTTTCTAGGCATGCTGGCTTTTTATTTTTTCCAGATAAAATAAAAAGCCTTTCCAGCTTAGTTTTTTTAGCTTCAATTATTATCGATTAGGGATAACAAGTAAAGTTGGCTTTTTTCGTAAAAAGTCATAACTGATTCGGTTCCTGATAAAAACATATTTTGAGTACTGCTCAACCATTTTTTATATTGGACTGAATCAATCTATTGACATACTACAAAAATGCAGAATATGGCAATGAGATGCATATTACAGTGTCATCGGAGATCATCAATACGAATAATGTTGAAAGCATTGCAGTGGATGAATATTAACCAACGATTATTTCCTAATGTTTTAACTATTGTTCACAAACTTAATATTAATTTACTACCAAGCTATTTATGTTGGAATCTAAAACATGTTGGAGATAGTCAGCCGTGCCAATTAAGAAATAACAGTAATTTCAGATTAGATCGATTAAGAACAACTAGGGCACAGAATTCAATCATGTAGTAAAAAAGAAATGAACTTAAAAAAATTCAAAAAATTAGCGATAGTATATTAAATTCAATGTCCCCTGAAATGAACGTGTAATTATAATTGTAGCAAAAAAAAAAGGAGCTATTGTTGCTAATAAATAAATATTATTGTTATTATACCTGGAATGTGATAAAAAATAAAACAGAAGTAAATAAAATTCTGGGTCAAACCCAACAAAATTTGACGTAATTTCTAGAAAAAGTGCATTTGTACAAAATATACAATTTCTAATAATAAAATATTTCGCCATAGCGAACTTAACAAATTATCACGTGCAAGATAACCCATAATCGAAGAAAGTAAACAATGCTTGGGTCAGGCACCGATAAAAAAGCGTTGACACAATATAAACAGAAAATTGTAATTCATGACCAAGCAAGCATTGATTTGAAAATGTATAAAGAATTCCCACTAGCTTTCTCTGTCATTCTTTTAAACTTTAAGGTAAACTTTTATATAAATAACTGAACAACAATCAATAAAAACAGTTCAGTTAAGTTATCATGACGGACTGCAGCCTTTTAATCGAATACAGATTATTCTTGCAATCCCTGCTTCAACTTCTGGATCCATTGGTGGAATAAATCTCATACATAGGCATGCTTGCGTGCCTAGAATTGTATAGCAAGAGTTGACAAGATAGAATAACATCCAGCATACCTTACGGCGGCAACAAAAACTTTACACTGACTCTATAGCTGTGTTCTTTTGTGTACCTTGTTCTAGAACTCCCATATACTGGCGAGAGCAAATTGTTCTGTCGATTGAAGCGAACTATTTGTACTGTTCGCTTCATTTATAAATCTTCGATGAAAATGTATGAGGCGTTCTTTTGTGTATCTTTTTGATCTGCCCAGTTCTGCGGACACAAAAGAGCACAGCTTCTTATAAAACAGGCTGTCTCCATAATGACTTAATTTTTAATTAAATGGAATCAAAATGTGTCTCACAAATGTGGCGCATAAAGGAACCTTTTGCAACATTTTGGCTCAATTTAAAAGTAAAGTAGTGACCTACCGCAATTAAAATGAACTGAAGTTTTTGGAAAGTGGAAAGATTTTTTATTTTCTGTTTTATTTTCCAGCTTCTTTTCTCTTTTTGGCCTCTTTCAAAAGACAGTTTTCTTCTGTCTAAATGCTTTCCAAATTGCAATTTAACTAGGTAAATGTACTAGTCCTTGGACACCTAACGTATCATTTTAATTTTTTGCTCAATCATTTTATTGCTATTAAGAATTTGCAATATATTTAATTTTTTTATTATTATTTAAACTGTTTACATTTAGCAATTAAATATTTTTAGGTCATTTAATAAAATTTTGTTATAGTTTTGGTTTTTGAAAAAAAAAGTTCACTTTTAGCTAGTATTCCGACACCAACATTTAGTATTCGGACACTACAGTTTCAGCGTCCGGACATAGGCTTTTTGGAAGAAATTTATTATTTATTTTTTTATGGAAAATAAAAACAAATGAGCTTTTTCGTGAAACTATATACATTTTATTAATTCAAAGAATAATGAACACATATTAAGGCACTTTTCTCTTAAAGAAAAACTGAAAAATTTATGGAGGCAAATATTTCAAACTTGGTAATAATGAAAATAAATACCTAAGTAGTTTTAATAATATTATAAAGTAGATAACTAAAAAAAAAAAAAAAAAAAGTTATCGCATATCAGTTCTGTTGTTAATTTTTCGAGCACACGAAGTCTTTGCTTGCTCCTCGTAACATAATGAAAACAGTGGACTGCACTTGGGGTAGTACCACCAACCACCTGGTGCAAGAATCTGAATCAATGTTTGCAAATCGTCATCTTCAACATCGCTTTGTAATTCAATTAAAATATTGCTTGTTCTTTTTTTTGTACTTTTTTTTAGACGTTGTTCCTTTTTCATTAGTCTTCTTAATACGGCATCGAATTGATCCCGTTTGGTTTTTTTTTAAAGTGCATATTTTTCGCCATCCCTCTAAAGATATAGCACTGGGTGATATATCACTACCTTTTTTCTTAATTCGGGTTTTATCCCAAAATAAACTAGCTTAGGGTAAAGAACGTGCTTACTAATAATTGAGCTGGTGAACGATCTTCTGCTCAAGATCGAAGGTGAAGTTCCTATCGCAATACGAGAGGGAGCAGTCGTGTGCGACACACAAGAAAGACTAGGTTCTAGAGAAATAGTTTCAACTTTTTTAATTTATGTCACTCTTACCAGTTGCAATTTTCTGCAACAATTTTTTTTTATCCTTTCTTATGTTGGTGTATATGAACGGCCTTAAGTTAACAAAATCCAGTTCACATTTATTTGGACAGTAGTTCATTAACATCTCTGAAAAATAGTTACTATATTCATAGTACCTAAAATTTTCATCACCCCTTTTTTTATTTCAGATTGCCAAAGAATTTGGTAATATACCCTGCTATCTAACCTGGAATGGGTAGCAAGCTTACCTGGAATCCTCACCTTAAAATGATAACCAACAAAGCTATGTGGGCATTTGGATCACTGCAAATGCTTTTCAGCAAAACACGTGTGTGGGCATATCTTAAAGTTTTCGAGCGGTGCACATTAAAGACTTAGATGCTCCAATAGATGTTAAGGCCAAACGATTTTTCTTCGAAAACCATGTTAGGGTCTTTCAGGCGGAGGTCAAGGTCATTCTTGAAGCGGAAAGGTACCTCCTTGGCTCAGAGACTAAGAATAAGGAGATTGTTATCTACTCGGACAGTCAAGCGGCCGTCAATGCCTTGTCAAAACCCTTCATAACCTCCAACCTAGTACTGGAGTGTAAGGTCACCCTGAACTCCCTCAGTGTAACAGGGTACGCGTTCTTTGGGTGCCTGCTCAACAAATAGATGTTAGTGGAAACGATAAAGCGGACGAACTCGGGCGTCTTGGTGCGGCCCCGGGGGCACCTCTCTCCACAATTGGGACCTGGCACCTGGTCTCTATAATTACGACTTGGGCGGAATTCCAACACAGCTGTCTTTGGTTAGACGACCCATCGCGTAGAACAACAAAGGAACTGTGGAGTAAACCTAACCCAAGTTTCACAAAAAAGTTGCTAGGGCTGAGCAAACCAACCAGGAGAATTCTGGTGTCTATTCTCGCTGGACACTGTTCTCTCAGAGGTCACCTACATAGGATAGGACTGGTTGATAACCCTACATGCAGAGGATGCGGAGAGGAATCCGAAACGGTGACCCACTCTCTTTGTCACTGTCCGCCTCTCTCCGGAATTCGTTATAGTTATATAGGTAAGGGGGGTTGGGGGCTAATTTTATGGTTTGTAAGAGCGTCTGGTTGGGACGTATGAACTTATTCAGGGGTCCTGAGGGTGAACAATGGGCCTTGTAGTGGCGTATGTTCTAGGGTTCTTCCCCAAGGGGGACTCAACCTCCTTTCAATCTATCTATCCATCCATCCAACTGAGCTATGACTTACCTCAAAAATTATTTAAATAAAAATTTTAATTATGTTAGTACTACAGACAAATAATAATTAAACCCTTGCACCAAATATGGCCTAATAAAATCTGTAGATTATTGGTGAAAACTGGAGAAGAAATAAGATTAACAGAAAAACTTTAGCTTACTTTAACTTCCTTCTGCCATTTAACTTTTTATTTACCAACAGTTGGCCTATGTACCACCTCTTTCATAAAATCATCCAGTAGGTACCTACATCAATTTCATTAAATTAATAATCTTTAATGGATTTACACATTAAACATCGGATAATGCTAGCTGTTTTTGTTTTCTTTTTTTTTTTATTCATTAATCCCCATTTTTTGTATTGGCATACAATGAATTGTATAATCCAGAGTAAACATAAGTAATAAATCGGGTGCGAAAATACTTTCCATGTTAAAAAAATAATAATGGAAAACTCATGCTTTACCAAAAACATTGTTGGCTTAACCGCGGGAGAGTTTTAAATTGGCTCGAATTAAATGAATTCATAATTCGTGATGCGGTTTTGTATGCTAACTACAAATAAAAATTAATTTTAAATTCTACCATTGTGCATTGTGAGGCTTTACGCCTTACAGGCGAAATACAAAAATACTTAAAATATCCATATTTTTGTATTTCGCCTCAAAGGCGTAAAAGCCTCACAATGCTATTTAAGTTAAGGTGATTAATACCGGAGACTAAACACAGGAATTCTACTATGTACGTGATACCGTGATTAGCAAATTCGTATTTTTGATGCGTCAACTTCAGTCCTTACTGGACAATATAGTATTTCATATATATAATCGAAAATAGGGAGGTGCTGCTATCTGCTTTATGTACAAGGTAATTACGACCTGTTTAATGTTGCCCCGTATTTGAGTGGAAGAGGGTATGTTTTATTACCTGGTAATTTTTTCACATGCTATACATACATATTTCTTAATAGAGCACGAAGATTTCTATCATTTTCAGCCGACTCAATTTCCACACATTTTATTAGGCCAAAATCTCGATGTTCCCTAAGTGCAATGCCTTGCCGACCACAGACCATTATATAACTGAAACAATTGCCGAAACCATCTTTCTGTTTTCTTTTTATGTCCGTGTTGATTAACTGTTTTACAGAAGTCTGTTTTCCTTCTGTTATTGCGCTCATAGTATGATACAAAGATTTTTCATACTCTATAAATTGTTCAGTTACGTGTTTCCAGTAGTTTTGTTTAACGTTTACAAGAGAGCGTAAAAGTTGATTACCACACCCTCCTACCGATTTTGAAAAAGGCAAGCAAAATTTACAAAATGCTCCATGCTCGACTTTGGAGTATGTTAGCCAATTCCATTTGTGCTGAAAAATAAGATTTTTTCCTTTCTGCAACTGGCTAGGAAATTTAAATCGAATATCTGGACTTTTTACATTTTTTAATGGAGTCAGCTTATTTTCATTTGTCATTATACTAACATGTTCAATACACCCAGATTTTCAGAGTAATTCAGACTTACACTAGCAGAATCTGTAGTTACTGACGTTGACGCTTCAGAAGGTGGCTGAGATGGATCAGGATCAGACTGTATAGCTATTTCAATCCTACTTGTAACAGTTTAGCTCACTGTTTTTAGTTTCCTTTGCAAAAAAGTTTAAAATTGTTGTTTTGACTACACGTTATTGACTCATAATTTTTTTTTTAATAATATAATGTTCAGTTTTAGAAAACTGCTTTCAACTGTTTCTAAATGATAGGATAAGTAAGTTAGAATTATAACCGTTTTAGTAAGAATCTATTCATAGAGTAAACGGGTACTTTTACATGGATCCAAAAGTGTACCGCCTTTGCAGATAATTAAGATTTTTATTTGGTGAAAACTTAAATAGAAACTTTTTATTTTACATCAAAATTAACGGTTTTTAATGAATCACTTCTTAAACATGTACTTAATATATATAAAATTCATCTTTAATATATACTTTTATAACGTACAAACTTTGTCGTTTTAAGATTCTCGGCACAATTCTTACGAAATTCTTAGTCAAACTGACATCAAATAATTGCAAAACCCTGGCCTACTTTAAACACAATTTCGAATACGTAACGTAGCGTTAAGGCCGTTTGCACATCGAAAAACGAAAACACTAAAAAACTCAAATTTTGTCTTAATCTAACAGAAATTTGCCGGAATATATTCAATAAAATATTGGATATTTATTCTAATTCTAGTTTCGATAAAAAAATATCCATTTAAAGCTTTATTTCAATTAAAATACATTCTTATGTTTATTCGTACGAAAAACAAATTTTCGTTCCGAACTGTCAAGTATATTTTCGTTCCATACTACGTTCCACACACGATCGAATATTCTTTTCGTTCCTACATAACCCCATTTCCGTTTATTTACATTTGATACAAACCCAACCCAACTTTTATTCGTTCGTTTTTGATATGTAAGCATAAACGAATTTTCGGTGTGGAACCGTTTATTCGTTCGTTTTCATTTTTTTTTTGCAAAATATAGCATTATTTACAGTTGAGGATTTATAGGACTTCTTTCGATATTAATTTTTAAACTGATCTTTTAAGGGATTCTAAATCAGACTGAACAAATTCTTCTGTAATTTCGGTGAACCTGCTAGTAGAGCAGGATCAAAGCCTCTTAACAGTTGGACGGTACTACAACTTCCTGGGTGACAGCATAGCATCTTGGTTATTCTTTGTATATTTAAACATAGCACTTAGAACACACTTTTTTACCTACTACTAATAAACCATTTTCATAATATGCGCGCGATTAACTAAATTGTCACTAGTGATCCGAAATGAATCACTGCTTTTTTTGTATTAATTTGAAGCACTACACTTCCCTTCATTGTACAATTTTTTCAATACGACACTGCTTTTATCACTACACTTTCTTTAATAACACGCTTAGATCTTTAGATAAAAAAACAAGAGAAAAAGTTATAATTGGTCCAAGACCAATAATATTATACGCTAGATGAAAACCCGTTAAATAAAGTGAAAACATAAAGATTTGTATGGCAACCAACCCCTACGAAGGAGTTCCCGGATTGGTTCCATTTTCGAACTTAATTTAATTTTTTTTTAAAAAGCTTATGTGCAAAATTGCAGCTCTCTAAGTAAACGCGCTCTCAAATTATCGTGAGTTCGAGCACACGGACTGACATGCAAAAATCAAAATAACTTTTATTATGCGTCCAACCCATTTTGCTCTACTACCATTATTTCTGTGCGTTACAAACGGAATGACATACTTAGTATAAGCTACGATTTCACATAGTGTATAAAAATTAGCAAACCTCACGATAGACTTGTACGATAGTGTTTTTGTCCACCGTGGCCAAACCGAAGGCATATGTATATAACTTACAGCTAGGTAAAATCTAAATAAACTTGACAAATTTACAAAATTTCAGAAGACACGAAGATGAATATTCACCTAAGTGTAAAGCTTCCGAGCCCGTGGACCCACCCGTTGACTACGCCATTGATTTCTAATAGGGGGGCGGGTCCGGACACGTGGACCCACCCCTTGACTACGCCACTGGGTTATATCTTGAAGAGGATGAAATACTGGAGCACGTCTGATTTGAATGTGAGGCCATTGCATAATGTAGATTCTAGGCCTTTATGAAGAGTGGTATTATTGGATGAACTATAAAGGGAAGCGTTGCACAATATGCCACAATGGGTGCAGTGCATGGCCATTACATTACAGCTATTACAACTCTAGATTTCATTCACACCTGCCAACAACGAATTCCGTCAACTTACTCTACATTTCCGTTTATAGCCTGACGTTTACAGCCCTTACATAATCAAAATCTAAAGCTGATAAAAGTTGTTTCAAGATGGAAAAAAAGAAATTCTTCAATGACTTTTTGACATTTATGTAAAAATATAAATAAACTCTTTAAAATTTCTAAAGTTTCTTTTTTGTTTTTGATTTTGTTTTCAAGCACTTACCTTAACACTTTGAGTATCCAAATCGTGAACCAAAATTTTTGGTTTTTTATGTCGATGGCGTTTTTTATGCTTATGATGCCTGCAAAAAAGAAGAGAAAAAAATTTCTTTTTTATTTGAAAAACATTCAAAGCAAATAAAAACAAACTTGGAATCGTGCCAACAACAAGTCTCCCTTTAACATCTGGCATTCTGGCCAACAAAGACATTTTCTGAATAAACTACTTAAGTTTTCCCGAAGTTTTTATGGTGAGTTGAAAACAACTCAGGAGATATCTATGTTGAAGTGGTTGAATTGGATTCCACATTATTGTGGTAAGCAGATATGAAGTGAAAATTGGTCACAGATTGGCTCTTTTAGGGAAGATGTTTTAGAAAGTTTTTCTTCGGGGTCACATTATGATGAGAACATTGACTTCAGAAAAGGTAAAATCAGTTTTTTCTTCGATTTGCCTCGATTTTTCGTATAAGTTTTCGATGCTATGAGACTGTGAGTAAATTATGCCGGGAGCAATTTTAGTTTGTAAAACTTATGGAAATCTTCTATTTTGATTTAATTTGGACTAATAATACCAAAAAAAAAATTGTTTTTGGGTAAAAATATTCTGTAAGTCTTTTGAAGAACAAGTGTCCTATATATACGAGGACGTTCAGCCAATTCTATTCTCCATCTCTGACCGATTCTAACAAGTGCGGGTTCGATTCCTGTCCGGGAAAAATAAATACATGGGGCTCCGATGAAGAATGGGAATGAAATGATTGCCCCTTTGGTTAACGTCCTGCATATAGTATGTTCGGCAAATCTGGGTCTCGATATCCGTTTTTCTCAAAACCCGCCCTAGAGTTTGCTTTGCAATGATGAAACCATCAAATGGAAATATGTCGCTTATCAATTTTCATGTGCTCATTTGTATACCGGAGATGATAATTATTTCTATGTCGATGTTATCTTGATGCAATCATCTGTACGGATTTTTGGTTTCAGATTCGGTCATTCTAGCGAATTTTCAAGATTCACCGTAAAACATATATTCAAAACAATCCATGGGTAATAAATCAAGCATCAATATCATTCACAGCCGCCTTGGTGTACCATTTAAAGGACCTATTTAAAACAGTAAAAGGGTTTTTGATCTCTGTTCTATTCTATTTCACCAGACTACCGATACATATGTGATAATTGGTATTATAATAGCTGAGTATATCAAGTGCATCGCAGCTGAACTATGACCTGTATCTTCCAAAAGGTTTTCCTACCCTGCCAAAAAGTATTAAGTGTACGAATTGTCTTGTTCTTACCTTCTGCTTTGGTCTATTATTTACCCGTAAGACTTCACCTTTCTGCTTGAGAATTTATGAAATACGAGCTCGTCCAGTATTCTCCCCCCTGGAAACCAACACCATCATCGATTTTCTAGGTTTGACCGATAGTCAATTTAAATGTTAGTAAAAAAACACAACAAGGATCACTGTGGTCAGTTTGTTCAATTATTGTCTGTGAACAGTAGTCCTTAAGACAGCATGACCATTTCAACAAGACCTCAATAAATCCATTAGGAGGTAAATATTTTATTGGCACATTCACAAATTCATCCAGGAGATGAGATTATGAAGAACCAATCCAGAGCATGGATCACTGTGATTAATCATATTCGGAGCTGTTGAGCGGCTCCCCTTATGTATTGTTCTACTAATCGTTCCAGATATTTCAGAAAAAATGAAGCTGATCAGAGTTTTGGTATAAAATTACATTCTCAGTTCTGATCTCTCAGAGGACAAGAGCAATCTTAATCTCACCTCATTCACAGCCTTGGATGATATTTATACCAGTCCCATCTGATTGCGTACTTCGTAAATTGGTACAAATATACATTTCGATATAATGCCACCATCTAGCAGGATTCTTAAAAAAAAATTCAAATGGCTCTTGGAATACGTGAAATGTTGTCAACCATTCGAATTAGCTGTGTCTTCTATCTGGAAGATTTAGCCGTTTCCCTCATTTTCTTCAATTCTTCACCACAGTGAAACACAGTGGTGAACCTTATTCTGATTTTGTATTTTCTTTTTCAAGACTACTGTATTGAGTCTTCATATTTCTACTCAGAAGCTTTGCAATAATTTGCTTCTTAAGGCAGAAACAAATCCAAGCAAGCTTCAGGCCTGGCCTCTCTCAGGCTACCTCGCAGCTCGCGTCAAGGCTTGCCTCAGAGAAATGAAAACAAAATGATACCATCGGGCTCGGTGCTGTCATTGTAATTTTGATAGTACGTATGTTGACAGAAGTAGGCCTGAGAGGGAAAAATTTCCAACATTGAGCAAAGCGCGCTTTGCGGCCACGCCTTGAGGCTAGCTGCTAGCTTGGTTTAGTGTTGCATCATTTAAAAACCCGTGTTGGAAATTTTTACAACACCTCGAGGAAGCCACAAGTCCTGGATGTCTTTCTGCCATTAGGGTCCCACTAAGAAACACTTTTCCAGCAACTCCTCTTCTCTAAAGGGCATGCAACTTCGATTGACTCAATCAAGTCAAGGCTCAGTTTTTGAGTTCCAACATTATTTACGTAAATTGAGTGTAATTTCGCAAAAATATAAGATCTTAGATAAGCACAGCAGTTGAAATTGTCATCTATCGCTTTACTTATCATTACACTTCGTCCTCAAAGTGAAATCTTTCCCTTCCAAGAAACAAATTAAGACGAAATCCGTAAGCCGACGTTAAAACATTCAACAAAACTTGATCTAGAACCATGTTTTTTCCTAGGTAAGGACAAAAAGATCCCAAGTACGGTGGTCAAGGGGTGCTAATCTTCTAAAAAAAGAAAAGAGACCATTTCTCACCGAAACTTTCCTGTCTTCTTAATGAAGCACATCAGGTCCAAGTAGCGTCGCGTAAAAGTCGATTGTTCGATTGTTTCAGACTCTCCTTCCAGGAAAGACAGACACTCAGGGTCGTCAACAACTCCCATCTTTGTGTGTTTCGAGCTTACCCTCCTTTCATAAAATGAATTTACACATACTCATCATTAGCTAAATCTTTTTGTGCATCAGAGTCGTTTTTGCAATCTTTCGATTGAGCTCTGGACTCAATTGAAGATTTTCGTACTTTTAAGGAAGACTCAGAGCATCCAGATGAAAGAACCATTCTCTTCTTTTTCCTCCCTCTCCTCCGGCTTCTTTCGTTAGCGTTCACAGTAAGTATAGCCCTATTTGAATGGACCAAAGAGAGGCCTACCCATATTTTCTTCATACCGAAGTATCATCACATGATAAACTTCGGTCTGATTTACGGATACTGCACACAGATGAAGTATATTACACACTCAAAATGTAAACTCCGTCTTTTGACATTACAGCCGATTGATGATTCACAAAAATCACGTACAATAAAGTTTTGACAAACTCGGTACGGTACGTGTACTACGAGGCGAGGCGAGTTGAGGCTATATCAAGAGTTGCAGAAATAAATCATTGTACGCTATGCTATGAAAGTGCTCCTAATAATGCTGTGGAAACACGCGAAGTTGCGAGACACCGCGAGGTATATCGCTAGAGAATGACATTTTTCATTATTTTGCGAAGTGCAGCGCTCTAATTTTGCTAGCTGGCATATTCTTATATGATTTTTCTCAGATATATTATAACTGAAGGGTTCTTTACTCATATATTAAAAGAATCTATCGGCATCAGTCTGTAAAACTTCATATAGATGATGAAATTCGCCAAGTTCTATACTCGCGTATTTATCGGGTGGCAAGCAAAACAGCAGAAAGTACGCTTATACGAAAAATGCAATATAGTTGCATTACTTGACAAACACAAAGTTTCTTCTTCAGAGTCTGATGACGAAATGTATGCTCTCACTTCACGATTTACCAAGAAACTGAACGCCTTTTTGTCAATACTAGACCTCGATATGTATCTTTACCTCGCCTCACCTCGCCTCGTTGTGGAAGTACCATAATGTCGATTTCTTTTCAAACAGCTCTACACCGGTGGAGTGGATCCTTACGTGCTTTTGTTATTGCATTATAAAAACAACAACAACACGTAAAGCTCCACTGCACCGGTATAGAGCTTGTTGACAAGAATTCGACATAAGACGATTATACATACACGTATTATGTGAATGCAATAGTTAGACGTAGAGCTCCTATAATTTCGGAAACAAAACTGAGCCTCCAGCTACAATCCTCCCATATAGGTCAACAAATTCACAAAGGACGCTATGGAGTTCCTTAACTGTGATTCCCTGGGGTTGCTTTCAACTTTTACAATGCCATTTGAAAAGGGGTGGGTTCGTTAAGAAAAAATCCAAAAATCCACTTACCTATGTCTTTTACTTCGGTGACTCGGAACTATCGCCTGCAGTTCACCATTTTTGTTGGGCTCAACTTGCAGAGTCATGTCATATAAAAAGTCATCGTTATAATGGAATTCTCTAAAAATACAAAAAAAAATAATAAAACAATTAATAAGAGCTTAAAAAAGATAACTTTGCGTGAAAATTACATAGGCTGATTAGGTGGCATGCTTAGGATGCAATGTTGAAGCCCTGCAGATGTTGGATAAACGAGCACAGGATCGGAGCAGCGATGATAGCGCTCTGAAAAAATTGTTCCATTACACTTCATCGTTCTACAAACTTTGTGGATACAAGTACAAGGTGTTCTAGAATTTATGAAAGCTGTCCGCGTACAGATTGCTCTCGATGAAATAAGTGAGAGAAAAGTTTATGTTTTGTTTACGAATCACCCTATAACTTCTTAATTTGGGTGATACACACCCAACGATGCTAACTCATGAAATTGTAACAGAGCTATAACGTCGGAAGAGAAAAAAGAGATATTAAAAATATTACAGGATCTGTATTTTTTTTTTGGCAGAATGCTGAGGAATTGAGGATTACTGGGTTTAATGAAGAAAGTGACGGTGTGCATTTTACTTGAGTTTCTGTAGATCATGTGGGTGGGAGGGGGAGGGGGTAAACAGTGGATGGTAAGCAGTTCCACATTCATACTATTCAGTTTATGAAGGATTCGCGGAATTTTATGGTACGCCGAATTTGACATCAAGGGTGTGGGGTTGAGCTCGGGTTACAGCTCATGAAAGACTTATAAGTATATTCCTACAACAGATCAAGCTAGAGATTTCGGCAGAGCTATACCCATAAAAGTGGCGGTAAAAGAAAGATAGGTATCCGAAATTACTCCGGTCCTTCAGGGAATCAAGAGTTCATATTGTTGTGTAATTGCTAAGCCAAAGGGCCTTTTGTCAGACTGTCTAAAGTGGGCAATGCAGTGCGACCAGTCCCTGCCGGCATAATATGGTAATTATTTTCTAATCTAGGCCTAACATGAGACTAGTAGATTCGCGCCAATCATGATGGAGTAAATTTTTTTTTGCATTCTTCATTCCATTTATTTTTTATTTTTTTGCAATACCAAAAATATGATCAAACCAGTTAAGATTGTTGGATATTTCAATGTATGCTTAGGGATGGCGAGCTCGAGATATCTGCTCAATCTACAGAAATATATAGAACGGGTGTTGGGGTACTTTTGGTTGATGCGTTTTTGAAACATCAAACAAGATCCAATTCACTCTGCACTAAGCGAGTATTTTTGTAAGGTCATTGTTTAGTAAACTAAATATGTGGCTACGTTTGTCAACTATGTATAATATTTCCGCGGCAATCAGTTAAAGAGCCGACCGAGTACACGAAATTAAGTTTGCTGCCGTCTGCAAAACTATAAATAGAATTGAAAACGAGATTTAGAGGCAGAACATTAATAAAAATTAGGTAGAGAATAGTAAAGAGAAGAGAACCTTGTGGTACACCGAAAATGATTGTAAAATTGTCAGACGTAGCTCCGCCCAAATTGACCTGGCTTGAAAGACGAGAGAAAAAATGTCAATCAATCCATTTTAAGAAGAGAAGGTGTAGACCTAATGCATGAAGCTCATCTAGGAGAACAGGATGCCATACTCTATCCAAGGTAATTAGAAGTTAACCGGTGATTCCTAAACAAACATAAAGAAAACCACCTTGACACATTCGTAGAACACCTTGTTTAAAAAGTGAAATAAAAAATATTTTTTCTTACTATATTTTCGCTTCCGTTTACGATATTCATCATCACTTCCAGTATTGCTGGAATGCAAATCTGGGTTAATAAGCCGTTTCTCCTTTTCTCTGGATTTACTAGTGCAGCATCCTGTTGGAACTACACTAGAACCCGTCGATGTTGATGTCATACGCTGTAGCTTTGTAGTAGTTATATCACCAGGAACATTCGTGGTTGATACTTTCGTAACAGTAGCAGGAGCAGTAACTGTTTGTGATTGCAATTCTTTCGCCTGCAAAAGTTGCTGATGCTGGTGACTGCCAGTAATTGTTGTCGGTAACGTAGTCACAGTCGTTGTGATCACAGGAAAATTACTTGAGGTTGCTGTTATTTGATTGAAACTAGAAATTAATCCACGAACTACAGGATTTGATTGGTAACTAACGATACTATTGCTATCTAGTCGATTAATTGCTTTTCTATTATCTCTATCAGCAATTACTAAGATGCTAGTACTTTGCATTTTCTCTCACCTAACGCATTAATGGATTCCGCCTCATTGAGGAGAGTACTAAGTGTTAAATTGGCACTGTCTTCCGATGTATTTTGTCTCGAAAAATATCTAAGCGCATCATGGTGACTGCGTTGATTATCTGAGTAAGACACTTGACTTTGTAGTTTCGCATGGATTTGCGTTTGTTGTACAGAATTTAGGGGTGATTTTTGCCGTGGCAATATAGGACTACATTGGGCACTTATCGATTTTGCTTCTAATATTCGCAATCTAGAGCGTTCCTTTTCATAGGATTTTGATGTAGCTATGCCAGCACTAACTGTGCATCTTGAGCTAGGATATGATAAACTTTCAATACTGGCTTTAATTGAGGTTAAACTATCGTCGGCAAGTGTTGATGTTATATCATCTACTCGAACACTATCTAAAGAACTAGTATCCACATTTTTATCGATTGCTTTGAGCACCATAGAATCTTTGTCCGCCATTGTACTAAAACCGCACTTATCATTATCATCGTCAGAGTACCCCTGCCGATGTGTTAGAACTTCGACTACCATATCTCTGGTGCCAGGTCCTATAAAACTACTATTTTCATTACTTCCGTTACTATCCTCTTTTGAGACGATATCCATATGTGGAAGCTTTGTCAAAGTAATCGAAGATATATCTGCATCGCTTTCCGTATCTTCTTTAGTTTTGTCATCGTATGGCATTGATTGGCTAACATTTCCAGAAGCGACATTGCCCATTGTAATGGATCGAGCATCATGCTCTTCGCATGGTATATTTCGTTTTGAAGACGATGGTGATTCTGATTTACCACCTTTTTCCACATCAATCGCCAAATCATTTGATGGTGATTTTTTAGACTTACTACTGCCTCCACCGAAAATTCTCTTTCCAAATAGTATTCGACCGAAGCCTTTTCTTTTCTGCCTTTTAGCCTTTTTCTTCTCCTCGCAATCCCTTTTGATGGCGAGAACTTTGTTTTCAACAAGTGTTGAAAAAACTGCTTCATATTTAACAGCTTTTGTTAGGTCTTCAAGGGTGTCGTTAGTGCACACCGCCTTGTCGACCTTCATCCTAACACATTTGAACTCCCTGGGAGAGTTTCCTGCCAGCTAAATAGACGTCTCGTTCCTTAAATACTATAACTCTGTCATCTTGCCAATATGTTGCGTAATGGCGCCTCTCGTCCCTTCTTTGTTCTAAGCTCTGTTGTTTTAGCTCTCTTTGTATCCTAGCTACATGCAATGAGTGCTCTTTTATAAAAGCTTTCCACCCCTATGCGCTTAAGGGCTTCGCTTGTTCCGAATACTTGTTGCTTGTCTAATCTGAAAATAGAAAGAAAACTGTGTATAAGTGTACAAAACTTTGGATAAATGTTTTAATGGGCAGGGGGGGGGGGGGGGTTGTAATTAATTTGTATTTTTATTTTTTTAGGTTTACTTGGAAATTAGTTTTACTTGTGCTATTGGAGTCATGGTGTCTGTATTATAACGGTTGTATGTTCATAACATCTTTTTTTTTTTGGGAATTAATAGAGACCTTATGTGCCATAATGATATATAAAATATATGTACAGTAACGCATGTAAGATTCATTAACATAACTTTCAGCACTATAGCTTGCATAGAAACAAATTGAACATCTACACAAACATCCAAGTTAATTAAGTCGCGTAAACATCTATAAGTAGTTTTTTTCTGATATTGCCAAAGCTCAGGGGCACCCTATGATGCCGTCGCGCAGCCTTCCCGGGAAAGGAAGAACGGATAGGGAATTGAGGATTAGTGAGTTGAGACAAGGATATGACTGTATGTATTACGATTAAATGTTTGTGGCTCACAGCTGAGGGGGCAAACAGAGGATGGTATCTAAACTGTTCTAGATTCGTAGTTTTTCTTATAAAGGATTCGTGGAATTTAACTGTACGGCCGAATTTGACTTCAAGGGTGTGAGGGTGAGCTTGAGTTACAGCTTGTGTGGTTCGGATAGGAAGAATTCTACAAGGGATGAAGCTAAAGATCTAGAGAATCAAGAGATGATATTGATATGTCATCACTAATAAGCCGGAAGGCCCTCCTTTGGATTTTGTCGAACGCGGAATACCTCTGGGGGAACTGCAAAGCAAGGAATTTAGATGTATCCTGAGTTTTCTGAGAGAAGCATTTAAGATTTAGGTAAAGAGTTCCCAAGGAAAACAGAATTGATCTGCAGCGGCTTGAAAAGGTTATCCCAGGGGATCTAGGGGAACAATGGACCCACTAGAGGTCTAAGTGATGCAGTCTATCTTTATTGCGGCACCCCTCTTACCTAGCCTAACCTAATGCGGAAAATGCAGTTCGTTCAACCCCTGCCCAAGCCCAAGCGAGTATTGTTCTAAGGTTATACTTTAGTGAACTAAACATCTGACTTCGTTTGTATCCTATAATTAACAAACGAACGGGAATCAGCTAAAAAGTCGACCGAGTATACGAAATCAAGAGTGCTATTATCTGAAAAATTATGAATATGATTGAAAATGAAAGCTCGCAGATCATTAATAAAAATTAATATGAGAGTAGGAGAGAACACTGAACCTTGCGGTACACAGGCATAGAATACAAAACAGTCAGAAGTAACTCCGTCCAGTACAACTTGCATTGAACGGCAGGAGAAAAACCTTTCAATCCATTTTAAGAAAAGAGCGTCTACACTTAATTCCTTAAAGTTTGGCTGAAAGAGAAAGATGGCAGACTCTATCGAAGGCCTTCGAGATATCTAGTGCAAAGATTTCAGATTCACCAAAATTATAAAGACATTGATTCTGGGTAAGGAATAGATGTTGATGAGATTTCGAAAACCGTTAAAAGAATCGTAGTAAAGGCACTTGATCTATAATTTGAGGGATCGCTACCCTTTCCTCTTTTTATGTATTGGCCGAACACGCGCAAGTTTCCATTCCGAAGGAAAAACTCCTGTCGAATAGGACAGGTGAAATAGTTTGCGTAGAAATTTGGCTAAAGAAGAGGGGCAGCATCGAGTATCAGGAGTAAGATACCATCTAGCCCAGAAATCGTATTTGAACGACTTCGACTGATTTTGATTGATATATTATCCTTAAGAACCGAAACTAACAGCGCCGCATTTTAGAGACTATACTCAAGGAAATGCATTTGCTTGCTGTGATTATCACCATCTGGCTGCCAATCTTTATATTGGTTCTTTTGTACCTATACAGAAAAAAAAATACTTCGTATGAATAAAAATGCATTTGTATTAACCTTTCTTTCTAATGAGACTATTTTTGTAATGCTTTTTGCTTCTTTTGTAATGACGAGTACTACTTAATAATAATTCCAGGCAGGGGAAAACTTAGTGACAATATACAACAATGCTCGAGACGCATGCTTACAAGAGGTGGCAATTCACCAACTTTGAAATTTTAACACCATGAGGTTGCGCAGCAAAAACAAGGTTTTATTTCTCGTTTGTGGATATTGACGGTTCGGTAGTGTGTTACTTATCACTTCGTAACGAGGACTTACCAGTATTGTTTAAAGCTGCCTGAGCTCTAACGTGCATTGATTTTCAAAAGGAGTGGTCTTCAAATATGAAATGAATCTCGTGGGAATTTATTAAATTCAATTCATTTATGTACAATGAATAGGTATGAGACTTAATATAATTAAATCCAGATATGAGCTAAATTCAGGTCCCTAAAATTGCCAGGGGTACTAGATATATAAAAATTACTATCATGCATACTTAACTTCCCAAATTCATCAACCTTCATCAACTTCGCTCCTTGTCCTAGGGCATTCGATTCTCGTGAGCACATAAATTCTTTGTACATAACCTCGTTGCCACTGTATCCTACTACAGTGTCCACTGAATCAAAAATCTCATATTTGTTTCACAGGAGATCACGCATATGACTAGGTATGTCCTGTATCAGAACTTGGACTATTTATGTATCGATAAATAAGCGAAGGGCAGCCGATATAACAAGTTATTGACATATCACCAATAAGCTTGAAGACACCATTTGGAACAATATCTAAAGAAGATCATACCACAGGCCTAGATATGGGAATTGTATTCCATTCTACGTATAATATAGACCTCGTAGAGGAGCGCTAGATTCGACATGCTGAAATATTTCTTAGTAGATGGAGAGATAAAGACCCCAAAGGCAGACGGAAATTTATAAGGTGAATTTCAGATGTAACGCAATCTATAATACAAACCAAATTAGGCGACCTTTGAATTCATAATAGAAGAGGGGTGGGCAGATTAAGTGCTTTAAGTTTGACTAAAAAAGTAGGAATCAGATCAGGTCAGGTCCTTCAAAACTCCTTATTTATAAATATCTTGCAATATGCGGGACTCGAGCTCATAGTCATTTCTTTTACGATTCTAAATTAAATCATCAAATACAACAGAAAAAAACAATCACTTCGTCCGGTTTCTGAAGCCGAAATCTCCCACTTTCCGAGCATCTGCCGTACCATACAGATATTGGACACATCAAAATGACTACGGTTCCAGCGCTTCAAAAGAAAAGTCAGCATTGTTCAGCTCAGCAGCCGAATTTACGAGCTTTATTAAATTAATTAGTTTCCAGATACTTCATTAATTTGGAGTTAATTATAGATTCAAAGGCCCCCTGTTTGCTTAAAATGGAGGAAGATTATGGATTATGTTGCAAAATTAACCAGCAATTTATAATAAAATTTATTTAAGTGCAGAATGGAATAAAAAATATTAAAAATACTTTTAAAATAAATAACTTTCATACATAAGCTGTACTAAAAAGCAAAAATTAATTTTTCTTTCTCTGTGATATACACAGGAAAATTTTTATGGCAAAATATGAAATGCTAAAACTCAGATTAAATCTTAAAAGTTTGGGCGTCCATAACTATAATCACAATTGTTTAACTGCAACTCATGTGCAAATTTTAAAATTTAATCTGAGTTGTAGCATTGCATATTTTGCAACAAAACTTTTATTGTGTATATCACAGAGACAGACAAATTTATTTTTTACTTTTTAGTACAATTTGTGTACGGAAGTTATTTATTTTAAAAATTTTTTTAATATTTTTTATTTTCTACTTTTTAGCTAAACATTCGCATCTAAGCTCATGCGAACGTTGTGGTGTAATTTTTTCCCCTCTGCTGGGAGCAGGTTAGAATATTAGCGCACTTTAATGTAAGTACTTCCATGTCAAAAAAATTTGACGTGAAGAAACTAGAAAAATTTATTTCACATCAAATCCCATATAAAGGTTAAACATAGAAAATTGAAATGTTCCCATGAAATATGTAAAATATAATGTTAAAGCGTTTAAAAGCAAAATCAGCTGCCCAGCACCAACCTACACCCCTCTGTAGACAAATTTGAAAATCTCGAATTTTAAAGTTATTAGAGTGAGAAAAGTCCGCTATAAAGTTTCTTACAGAAAAAAAGAAAACATGCCATTCAATAGGATTTAGCAAGAGCTTTAATTTAATATCACACACGGCCCAAAATTGGACAACTCCAAATGGGAAGGGTGGTAGTTACTACACCCACCCCAAACCCTAAACACCAAACCCCAAACCCCAAAAAATTAATTTTTTTTACCCCATCGGAAAGCTCTCCATTCATACATACTCAATCCAAAACCCCATGTAAATCCTTCAATGTTTACTACCCTAAAACTTTATCGTCGCGAACGGCACTCTCAAGCGCTCAGACACAAAGTTATTTAGTCCGGGTTTTGTGAGTAGATAAAAGTTATTTAAAAAGAGGCAATTTAAAATTTGGAAGTTAAAAATAACCGGCCAAGTGAGAGTCGGACTCGCGTACGAAGGGTTCTGTACCATCGTACAAAATTTAACACTATGTACTTTTTATTTATTTTTTCAAATGAGAGTAGGCGTGAAAAAATAATGCTGTCATTTGAAAAAATAATGCCTACTTATGATAATAATAATGAATGAGAATGAAACGAGAAAAAAATAAAAAAACGCCGAAAAAATCTCATTTCTTGTATAGGGGCCCCCTTTAATTTTTAATTTAATTTTATTTTTATTATTTGTTGTTATAACGGCAATAGAAATACACAATCTGTGAGCATTTCAACTGCCTACCTGTTACGGTTAATGAGATACAGCCTGGTGACAGACAGATAATAATAAGAATGAGATAAATCACGTTTCTTATATGGGGGCCCCCTTAAATTTTATTTTATTTTTATTATTTGTTGTTATAGCGGCAATGGAAGTGAAAATTTCAACTGTCTGCCTATTACGGTTCATGAGATACAACCTGGTGACGAACAGACAGCGAAATCTTAGTAATAGGGTTCCCGATATTACCCTTCGGGTACGGAACCCGGAAAAAAACCATTCAAAACAGAAGCAAAGAAAATCAAATCGGAATTTTGCTGATTAAAAACAAAAAAACAAAAAAAAAAAAACATTAGACTAAATCTCTAAAACGGTTATGCACAATATTAGAAAAAAGAAGCTAAAAAAAATAAAATAAAAAGTACAAATAATCGTTTTTCTGAACTCTCCGACATGATTCACTAAACCCCGCCCTCTGTTTAATTTATGGATTTCCCTCGCAAAGGCTCTAAATCATCGAAGCCCCACAAATGTGGAATCTAGTGCCTACTTGCTTTGGATTTCCTTTCACTTATTTGGTAAATTAATTTCAAATTGTCATCTTAGCACATGATGAAAATTGCCCCATTAAAAAACGAAGAAATTTTCTTGAACACATACTCTAGTGATTGTTTTTATCTTGTTTTGCCCCTTTTGGAACGTGGTATATAAAATTGTAAAAATTTCGCAATTCTTAAGTGTCTTTTTTTAATTTTATAAGTTTCGCAAAAAATATGTTTCTATTTTTTATTTTAAAATCTTCTTTGGTGATTTGTATTCACTTTGCCTTGCACACATACGAGTATATAATCATGTACAATTGCAAAATCTAATAATACACAGGATATTTTAACGTCTAAATTTCATAATCAAACTTGTATTTGTGTTGTAGATATATCCATTTCAGTGTGAGGGATATGTATAGGAGACAACAAGAAGATTTTATTTAAGACAAGTCAAAAGTGATTTCTTACAATCTGCAGGTTTAGAAAAGCTGTTAACACTTAAGGAACAGGAATCTGATAAAACTTAAGCGAAATATACAAAAATTTATGATAAGAGTAAAAATCAAGATGGCTGTTAAAAAGAAGTAAGAAATGTGTGTAGAAGACAGTTTTAGTTATTACTATTCATCTAGAGAAGAGGATGAAAATAAGGCGAATGTGATCAGCAAGTCAGCAATAGAGCGTACATGCAGAAAAATTAAAATTGTAGTAGATTTTCTTCATCCAGTCTAAAATTTAGATTTCTTTGTTGTTTGTCCGACTCCACGAATTAGCTCCGCACGATATAATTCCGCGCTCAAAATAAGAAAAAAGTTCGCATAAATTGCGGTGCTATTTTATAATGAAATAAATCCGCAAAATAAAAGTGGAAAAGTCGACGTGACAATTCAAAAGGAAATAAGTCCGCAAGAAAGCCGCATTTTTGAATTATTCTTAATTTGGCGGACATATTTCCAAATATAAAAAGACTGCAAATTTAAAAATGGAAATAAGTTCTCAAATTTAAACTAAGTAATATGATTGTAATGTCTTTTCACTCCACTTCATGCGATCTGGTGCCCCTGCGTCCAGCTGTGCAACCGGAACGTCAAGTTGCGCCGCGGCGTTCAGGTAGCCCAGCGCGACGTGGCGCGCCCTGTAATTACTTTCGTTTTTCAGATATTTACTCTTATTTTTATATTGATGGATAGAAATTTCGAGGCATGTTATAAAGATATTTGAATATACAGGGTGTTTCCTCAATAGGTGGTAGTACTCACCTAGCCTAACAAAAAATTGTACGGAACGGAGAGGGGGGCGGGGGTGGGAGCAATATCAACCGCTTAGGAGTTACAGCGTGATAAAGAAAAAAAGCTGGTTTTTCACTAAATACCTTGTATCTTAAAAATTACAGGGCATATGGTCACAGGTAAGAGCTCATTGTATGCAAAACTTCATGGCGTTTCCAACGATTGCTCAACCAGCCCCATACCTTCAGAAGTGACGGGGGTTTAAACAAAATATTTTGATTTTTTTTACTTTGACCTCTATTTTTTTTTTCTTGCAAAACGGTCATTAACATAACTTTTGTTTTTATAAAAACTATAAACTGTAGACTCTCCTCTTTAATTTGACTTATTATACCCTTGTTAAGTTTGCCTTCACGCTGGTTGCCAATGGATTGGCGTATTCGCCGATATCCAATATTGTGTGGCTCTGGCTGAATGCCTCAATCCTTGCTTGATATTTGGCTGGAGTGCCTCAATATCTTAATGTTGAAGATATCTGGCTAAAAAGCCTCTATATCTTATGGCCAATTGCCGCTGCGCTCTGAAGAATTATACCCTAGGCAGACGGGCGAAATCAATGATCATTCGTTCGTAATTGAATTTTTCAAAAATCGATTTACCATTGAATTTTAATTTTAATGTGCTGACAATTACATACAAAAATTGACGGGACTTTTGTTTTAATCAACAAAGCCTTGCGTAACTTGATTTTTGAAAAAATCAATTACGAACGAATGATCATTGATTTTGTCCGTCTGCCTAGGGTTTAAGCCTTTGTCTTTACCATTCAATGGTCAAAACTTTATTCTTTATTTCTTTCTTAATACTACCGTATTTATAATCGCTAATTATTGCTAAATAAGATATTTACATTACTTTCTTAAAGCTGCCTACACTCGATAATTTTCTCACCATATAATTATGAAAGAAACGGTGACCTCACGCGAGCAGCGTTTTTTTGTTGCCATTGATAAATTTGGTGCATTGCACATACATAATTTTTTTCCGCTTGTGCTGTAATCTGATGCACTATTATATTACTTCATTTATAACGAGGTATGAATGATTGACACAAAGGTGATTACATACAAATCTGTGTGTACGTCAATTGTATTTTCATGTTTGTTTATTCGAGTTTTAGCTTTTGAAATGAATTACAAACTTTAGTTTTAATCTTGGTATCATATTTCTTTTACGGAGATGTGCATATGATTTATATGCAATTACATGCTTTAATGATGCATGATTACAGATATGCATTACATCCCCATCCTTAAAAATTGATGTAACTTTAATTTCTCTAACGAAAGTAAAATTAAATTATTTGTTAGTTCACATTCGATCACTTTTCTTTCTTCATGATACTTTTTTTACATATTTCCATATCTTATTTACTACTTCTCAATATTTTGCTATGTATATCTATATGTATCTACAACTATCTAAATTTTATGTTTACATAATTTCATATTATTATTGTGTACTTTAGTTTCTTTTCCATTTATATCTACATAGCTATTTACATTATCTTACCAAATTATTCTATATGGTCCTTTATATGGTTGTTGTAATTTTACTTTATTACCTACTTTTATACATACATAATCATCTATTTTAAAATTAGCTTCATTTACAGTTTTCTGTTTATCTATTCTTTCCTGTTTTTCTTTTAGCAAACATTCTTTTACATTGTTGTGTGTAAATTGCAATTTTATTTTTAACTCATTGATAGAATCGTCAATATTATATATTTTTGTACTATTATTTAAAATCTCAGATGGTAATGAATTTAACTTTCCAAAAACAAGCTCGAAAGGTGTATAGTTTGTAGTAGTATGTGGCGTGGTATTATAGCTGTAAGTATAATAGGGTAATAGATCACTCCAATTTTCTTGCTCGGAAATCGTCATTATATAGTCATTTAAAACTCTATGGTTTCTCTCGATTGAGCCTAGGGTCTCATGATGAAATGGGGCTGATGTTGCTTTTTGTATTTTTAAAAGATCACATAGGTTGCTCATTAGCTGATTACAAAATTCTGTACCCATATCGGTCTTGAGTTTTTTAAAACATCCATATTACAATATGAATTTTTCTACTACTGTTTTCCTCAGAACCAATTTTAACTCTGGTACAGATTTATCATTACACTCTGCAATTATTTTATCTTTCGAGATTTTTATTTCCATCTCTTTATATTCATGCAGTTTTTTGTTATCATTGTGTGTCTTAAGTTGCGCGCGTTTTTTATCTTTAAATGTTAACTCGAGTTTTTTAATATACCTTATGTCAGATATTGATATACTGTTCTAAACTTAAAGGTGATCAGTCATCTTGTTCGAATTTAAGGTACTTGCACAGTTCTCACTACTTTTGCCCTCCTTATTATAATCCTGCGTATTTTGCTTTTTCTGCATGTTTCTTGTAATTACATTGACACTACTTTTCGGAATCATTGCAATCAAGTCCTTGGATTCTAGTTTTATTCTTGATAATGCGTCTGCATTGGTGTTCATTTTACATTGTTTAAAGATAATTTCGAAATCATACTCCATGAGATCAATTCTTATTCTCGTCAGTTTTGATGATGGGTTTTTGTGCGTGAATAGGCTTACTAGTGGTCGGTGGTCCGTATACACTATGCATTTTCTTCCATAAATATGGTCTAAAATACTGTATTCACCAGTGGACCGCTAAAAGTTCTTTTTCTATTATTGGCTTGTTCAATTCATGTTTATTAAGCGACTTGCTTGCATAGGCTATCGTATGTCGTCCAATTTCGTCTTGCGAGAGTACTGCTCCTAACGCATAGCTAGATGCATCAGTTGTTAAAATTAATACTTCACTGAAATTAGGATAACTTAGTACTGGTGTGGATATTAATTTATACTTTAATAGTTCAAAAGATTTCTTGCAATCCTCAGACCAATGAAATATTTTGTTCTTTTTTAGAAGTTCATTTAGTGGTTTTGCGATATTCATTGATGATGCATAATTACAGATATGCATTACACCCTATGTGCTATCTACAGCCGTTATGTTCATGTCATACTGAAATTAGTCGATATTTTTTTAATATGACGTGTTTTCAATCAGTAAGGGAACAAATATAGGTTTGAGAATAGCTTTCAGAATAGGTTTTGAGCTAATAACTCTTTAGCGACTGCAGATTGCACATAGGGTATGTAATAGGATGAGCCATTTAGGATTCGCTTTCCCATCCATTTACTGAAATTGTCTTATTTATTGTATATCAACAAAAGAAATGAAAAAATCTGAGCTTAAATTTTTATGGCACAGCTATATTTTCAAACGAGCAACCTATCTCTTACAGTAACTAAGACCTACCTGCTTCCATATGTATAGCTAGTCTGTGGTTTAAGGTTAGTATTTGTTAAAGATAATTTATTTAATTATTTATTGGTTAATTTTTACTTATATGTTTAGTTATAAAGAAATTTTTATTAGTTTACTTGTTTTCGCCGTGATTTTTGCGTTCTATTTTCTAGGATGGAAGCGGCTGCTGTCCTGCAATTCTCGCATGCTGAGTCTGAAAGCAGGTTATTAATTAATAATAATATAATTTTGAGGATTCTTCCCACGGCGATAAACGTTGCCTCGGCTGTCAATATGATTCTTTTTCCGTTTAGGCCAATTTTAAATAATTTTTCTTATTTTAAATTATTGTAAATTACTTTTAAAAAAAACTTGTTCACACTGCTGTGGTCCAAAAGGAAATCGACTTGTGACCTCAACTTCAATATTTTTTCTCCCTTTTGCCCTGAAGTTGTTCGAGCTTAATTCTGGCAGTGTATTATTCAAATGTTTATGTAGAGGGAGTAACTCTGTGATCAACACCCAGTTTTCGAACTCACAGCGATACTGTTGCACAAGGCGCGATCTAATGGTGCTCGAGTCCAAAGCTTTGATTGCAGCTTGGCTGTCAATACAAATTCTGATGACTGGATCACTGGGTACGTCATAAGTTGTACGCAGCAGCTTTGCTGTTTTGAAAATGGCCAGGACCTCCGCCTTGAGCACACTACAGTGGCACTGCCTATTCCTGTGTAATACCATAGATGACACAAGAACTAGATATCGCATGATGTACCAAAAAAGTATACAAAATTTATATTGCTGGGTGGTCCAATCCGGAATGGACCACAACATTTGAAATGATGTATACGTCGAGTGATTCATATTTTTTCGTATCTGAAGTGTTGACGAAGTCGATCTAATGTATACAAAACTGCTATTATAAAAAAATGTGTTTTCGGCATGCTCTAAAACATGTGATGTACTCTAGTATGCCATGCGACATCTAGTTCTTATGCCATCTATTGTAATACATACATACCTACTCCATAAAATGTTCCTGGAGAAAATTGTTGCTATTACTGCAATAGCTGTCGTCTGCCGTCGCAATTGTGTTTAGGCCTTTATCCTACAATATCCAATAATGAAATCTTGTGATATTCTACAAAATAGAGCAAGAAATTTCAAGTAATTATTATCCTTTTGCGACCGGGCTCGACATGAAAAATGGAAATTATAGAACAATTTTACTACTAAGTTTATATTTCAAACACTTCAGAAAGGTTTCTAATAGTCTCAAAAGACAATAGTATTTGTATTAATAACATAAATCACATTTAATTAAGGCATGAGAGTCCATTCACTTTTCCGAAACTACACCCAATGGAGTTATCAGGAGAATGCGAACTTCCTGGCAAGTTTGCACAGCCGATCAACTAAGAAAAAATCTTAAGTTCATGTAGACTCAAGCTGCAATTTACTATCGTACTTCTATATATGCCAGCATCGCATATGTTATGGTATAATATTTTCGGTTGAGCCTTAAATCAAACTTACGTTTATAATACGTGTAAAAAAGAAGTCCTTTTTATATCCAATTTAAATAACGAAACACTTTTATTGGAAATCTCCAATATTCTATTCTTTCTTCATTGAAAACTACTTTCTGATTGCCCAGGTTTCGTACCTCTTAATATGTTTTTCCCTGATGTCTCCATGTATATTTTCTGAGATGTTTTCACAGGAACTCAAAATATTTCGTACTTTCTCCATTGCTATTGTACCCTACTACCATTTTTCGGGTAGTAACTAGCTTTAGAGCTTTGAATTATCATAAAGGCAAATGCATAAGGTACCTTAGATTATAAGTATATTATATAAGTATGAAAATCAAAAATCGATAGCAAAATGTAAGATATTGCTAACTGTTTCTTTATAGGGACGATTTTTTTCAACTAAAATGTTGTTTTTAAATGCTATGAATACCAATATAAGTAACCGAACCTAGCCCCTACAAAGTAACAATTAGCAATATCATACTTTTAGCCATCGATTTTGAGAACCTTATATTATTCTTATTGTAAATGGATGCAATAACATTAAAATCAGTAAAAAACAATCTACTAAAATTCTTTACTGCTATTATACTCATTTGAATGTATTGTTTGGGCGGATCCTTGGTTTAGTTCTGACCATGTAATGCGTACTTTTTTACATTCTAGGTATTTTTATTTTATTGTGTCATAAAAGGCTATGTTTAATTATCTTAAATAACTACTTTTGTCTGCATGATGGATCCAACAGCAAGCTCATCTTATATTCATATATATGTACGTCTTGTCTCAAAAATTTTTACATTAATTCTGTTCCTTAAGAGAATATAAATCTTACATCATTCAGGGGTTCTCAATCTACGATACCTAAAAAAAAAATCTGAACTCATAATAGTGATTTCAGTTCTAAGCAGCTGCTAGATTTTCTTAATATAGCAATAATTTTTTGTAAAAATCAAACCTAAAGTTTAGATCCTATGTCGAAATTAACGAAAAATATCCCATAATAGATCCGTAGCCGCTATTCAGCTACATTGCTTACTTTAAATGTACTATAGTAGTAGTTATGCTAGAATTTAAATAAAATACTATAAAAATCTGTTCACATCCTTTCAACATCCTGCTAAAAACTTTCTTCACATATTTAATCAAATCAAACATAATCAAAACTGCTCTCCTTTGAAAAGTTTTTTATTCATTACTTACAAAAAGAAGAAAAAAATCAAGTTTCTTGTTCAACGAACCACAATTGCATATTTGCATAGTCTTCCCTCATATACTCAGCAAACATAAAAATCATAAAGAACGATCTTTCATAACATAACTTGTAGTCTGAGTTTGACCCAAACCTATGCAGGCAGAATAATTAAGTAATTTTTTTTTCATTTCATTTTAAAGTTCCATAAAAGTTGAATTCTAATGATTTCATCCCTAACAAGGATTCTCATTTTACGACTATCATGATTAAATCCCAAATTAAACTCTACCAACTTGGTTGCCCTTACTTTGCCCTCATTTTGTATTACCGGAAAAGTACGCTAACCTAAAATGGAGACGAAATCTGATTTTTCGGGCCAGTCGACCATCTTTATGTTATATTCATAAGGATGTTCCCAAAATACAATAATGCTTGTAATTACATGTAGAAATTTCTTAAATGAAATCCCGCGGGAAACGTGTATCTGTAAAAGTTTATTTCCAGCACAATTCAAAACAAAAAAACAACCACAGAAAATGAAATCAACAAGAATAAAAGGTGGGGGCTAAACACAGTGTTCCACTAACCATTTCAGTTCAGAAGTCTGTGCAATATTTCCCAACTTAAGGCAACAACAAAATTGTATTCTGAATATACTCGGTACGTGCATGCACCAAGGGAAAAACATACAAAAAGGATGGTGACCTCAACCTATCGACAAACACTCAACCCAGTATTCATTTTCCACCTTCATCATCGGGAAAAGTAGGAGCTAAATGAGGGTAACAATTCAATTATTTATGCGGAGAACATTTTCTAAAACGTGGGGTTTGGGTTGGGTATGTTCCGGTCTCATACAAAAGAAGAACTTGTTGCTGATTCCTTCCAAATCAATATGTAACAAACCTTGGTATGCTTTATGCAACTTGTGGAATATTCCGGAGTTTGAAAATCAGAATGTTCGATATATTTCTCTATACAAACATAAAGCCTTTTAACGCACACAGGATGAAAAAAAAAGCTAGAAATTTCAGAGGAAATGGCGACATCTATAGATAACTAACTAAATCAATATGCACTAGTACCAATGAAGAAGCCACAAGAGAAATTTTTTTTTTTTTCCTATGACAATATGTATGTATATGTCTTTATCATGTAATATATCTACATATGTATATCCATTCAAGAAACGCCATATTTTTACTGATTTCCGGAGATTTGGAATAAAAAAAATTAATTCAGTACTTAAAGCTCAACACAGAACAGACCACTCAAAATCAATAGTTCTCACATTTGAATACCATTAAATATGCTCCTGGGCTCAGGACTCGACCGGATCTTAAATCTCTGATTCCCTTGTAAGAGGGTTTTACATAATGGGACTGGGATGGATTGGGTATAATTCTTTATGTGTACGTGCTGAAATCTCCACCGGGAAAATTTAGTCAGTTCGGCTTATTTATCTCTTTATGATAAATGTTTTAGGAGAAATTTTATTTTCACCATTTTATTTGTTGAGTCGCAATTTTTCAACAAGGAAAATAATTTTCACGTTATTATTTTGACGGATCACCTTATCATTTTTAACGTGCTTTCTTTTTTTCTTCTGCAAATATTGTATTTTAAGTACCTACTTACCTAAGTTTATTTTTTGCCCACTTTAAGATTATGATTTTAGTGAAAGAAATTAATAATTAATGATATCTTGAGGAGCTATCAAGAAAAACATAAAAGCTCTTGAGATGCTCTTGTTATACAAGGTGTTTTTTGGTGAGAGATCTAAAGTGAAGGAGGTGGTGGTATTCACATAGGCAAATAATAAATTGTATGGCAGAGGGGGATATTTTAAACATTTAGAAGTGCCAGGGAGATTATGAAAATATTTTAGTTTTTTACGAACCACATCTTATATTGTTCGAACCAGTCAACTTATACAAAACAAAAAAAAAACGAAAAAACATCTCATGTGAAACAGTATAACTTTCATAAAATTTATTCTAAGCTAATTACAGCCAACCTTAAAATAGGTACACCATCCAGCAAGCCATGTGTTTGTCATCTTCATAGCACATTGCACACGTCCAGTCATATCGATCAAATCAAGTTATTCATTATTATCATTATCATCACAGCAGCGCATATGTTGCACTACACTTCTTGTTGCTATGAATTTTTGTCCGTTGCTATGCAAATTTTGTTGCAAGTACTGTAAATTCACAAATACACTGCCAGTTCTTGTTATCATGTGCCGCTACTACTCCATCATTGGTGTCGTGTGCAAGCAAACAAGGGCTATACAGGGTGTTTCCCACTAGGAGGTCAATAGAGCGGGAGGTGATAGTACTCACCTAAGCGAACCAAAAATTGTATGGCAGAGTTACAGGGTGATTAAGAAAAAAGCTGGTTTTAAAAACTACAGGGTGTACGGTCACAATTAGGAGCTCATTGTATGCAGAACTTCATGACATTTCCAAACACCGCTCAATCAGCCCCATACCCCTCTCCCATCAAGAATTATGGTTGTCTAAACTAAAAATTTCGGATTTTCTTACCTTTTTTTTCATTTAACCTCTATTATTTTCGCAAAAAGCACGTCATTTTAAAAAATATCGTCTTATTTCGGTTTGACCTGAATAGGTTATGAGTTGGTAACTGTTTAACGACTACAGTTAACACATAGGGTGTAATAGCTCAATTTAAAGACGAGAGTCTACAGTTTACAGTTTTTATAAAAAAACGGCATGTTAATGACCTTGCTGCAAAAATAATAGAGGTTAAATGAAAAAAAAGGTAAGAAAATCCGAAATTTTTAGTTTAGACAACTTTCTTGGGTGAAAAAATGGACTTTTCTACTCCTCGTAATTGTCCGGAATAGGTAAGTCGTGGAAGATGATTTCCTATCAGAAAAATACTCACAACGGAGCTCTAATGGCCATGAAAGAAGGAACTGCAAAAATATATGTGAAATGTAGTAACAAAGTGTTCTGAATCTGAAAAGTATACCACCCAATACATGCCGTATTTGAACCACCCCCCTTCAACGGGGTTTCCTACCCCCACCCTTAAAGTATACTGAGAAAAATATTGTAGCTGGTAATGAACTGAGCTGAACAGTGAAACCCGTTTTCCGATCGGACGTAAACCTACTAGGTTAAAGCCGATCTAAGGTGCGAAAAATCTAGTATCTACCTCAGTTCGAATACAAAAAAAAAGAGAAATACTAACAAGTAAGAAAGCTATAATTGGTCTAAAAGACCAATTCTTATAATATGGACACCTCGCTGTGCAAGTATGATTTTGGAAGTGGTCTTTCGCATAAATTTCTAAAACGGTTCGTCGGATAGTAAAAATTGTTATTACCAAATTCATAGGATTTCACGTTCTAAAGAAATGGTCAATACATTAAAACCATCTAGGACTGATCATTTTACCAGTATTTGTAAAAATTGTTAATTTTTATATGGCAACACAAAGAGGGGGTTTCCCGATTTAGTCCTTTTTCTAAATTTTATTTACTATTGCTATCAAAATACCACGAACCAAATTTCAGCTTTTTATATCGACACATTCTCAAGCAGTGCCCAAATATATAGTGAAAATCGGAATTTTTGTATGGCAACCCTACGAAGTAGTTTGTCGATTCGGCCCATAGTGGAACATAAATTTCCTTTTTTTTTTAAATTCCCGTGTGCAAAATTTCAACCCTCTAAGTGAAAGCGTTCTCGAGTTATCATGCGGACAGATGGGCGGACAGACGGTGTCCAATCCATTTTGCTCTACCATCATTATTTTTAGGAGTTATAAACGGAATGGCAAACTTAATATGCCCTATAGATTTCATCTAGGCTATAAAAATGTGGGTATAGGATCGCTATTTAAGCCCCCGAATATTGTAGTGTGGGTACTCAAAGTTCCTCTCATGAAATGGAATTCGATTCTGTACTAGATTTTCCAAAATGTACAAGATCAAACTCTGACCCAAGCCTTCCCCACTTAATTGAAATAAACATTGTTCATAAAATATGATCAGAGTATGTAGCATAATGCATAATTTAAGACATCTCTCATGTCTGTTGATGTTGGGCCCAAAATGGGCATTCCCCTTTATGCTGCCTGCATTTAAAATTTATAGGCACATCGATTTTTCGATTTATATACCTGTAATAAACTGTAGACTAGGCTGATATAACCGAACACATAATTTGCCACAATGGCTATATTTTCCAGATCAATCTCCTTAATCTCACATATCAGCCGTTAGTCTCAATTTATTTTATTTTTTTTTTGTTTTCACAACAACAAAAAAAAGGATATTGAAAAGAAGAATTACACCGGAAAAATTTCGAGAGCTACACACTGTAAAATTCTGCCGTCGGGAAAACAATAACTGTCAATCAAGACTTATATCAAGTAGTCGTTCATAAATAAAAGCAACACTTTAGAATAAATTGGCCTTTGAAGAAGTCATGGGTAACATAAATAGAAATGTAAAATTTGACAGACTTATTGCAAAATAATTTAGGCAAGTGTCCATTATAAACAGAAAGACATATCAAAGGCGGTGTTTCTGTAAAATAAATTGGAAGTCCTGGATGATGTACCTGGATAAAATGGAAAGCACAAATATTTGTTTTTTATTTATTTCTTTTACAAAAAAAAAAAAAAAACGGGCCAATAACAGCCTCTAAATTTTCAAATGATACCAACCCTTTTACAAGAAAATGTGAATTTATATTTTCCTCTTTCAATCATGTTCCTTTGAAGTGAAAACATATTTACAACATACCTACATAAAAATCCTTTCATTCGCAGGCAGTTTTGCTTACCGATACCATATTTTTCTTCATATGTGTATATGTATGAATTTATGTTCGCATACATATCTATAAGAGCTATATGTGGGTGTGGGCTTCTACGTCATACTGCAATACATTGCACGAACACAACTAACAATATTTTTTTTTCGCTTTACTTTCTTTACACCTTTTCTGATTTATTTTGCTTTTTAATAACTTCAACAACGAAACTTTCGCAACTATTTCTGATAGCTCGAGGTACCTATCAAAGTTTTTTTTTGAATCAACATTATTGCAGAAGCCTCATGGAAATTTAATTCCAAATATAAAAGGAGGAATGTATTTTTCTGATAGCCTTGTAACTTTAGGAGTGGAGAGAAGGTAAATGTTCAAATAATTTTCATTCATTGCGAAAAAAAAACTCAAGGCCCATGGCATTTTAACTTTGAAATCTGAGATTACTTTTTCCAACTTTTCTGCAAGCAATATTCAATATTCTAGAAGACAATAATGTGGCAGAGGACAGTTTCTTTGGATATCTGTATTTATGTGTAATGCTAGATGGATACATGTCACAGTATTTCGTTAATTGGGAAATTTGTCCTCATTTTGAAAAATTTTCTATATTTTTCGTAGCCTCTTATTCGTATCGAATACGAATGTAATTCCGGTTTGCATAATCAAAACCCTCGAGAATATGTTCCAAGCCATGAAACAGAAATCTATATGTGTGCGTTCGGAGTCCGTTTTCTAAAATGTTCTATACTTACAAGAATTATATTTATATAAGGCAATATCGTTTCAACTACATGGAACAAACCAAGATTTTGGCAAAATTGATTTACTCAACGTGTCAGTATTCTTAGTCACATGGAGCAATCCAATTTTAAGTATATTTTTAAATTTCCGCACGTGTATCATAACAATATTTAAAAAAATATTTCAAAGTATTTAATGTATTTCATGCCTCATGTTTAAACAAATTTGATTTGTGGTAAACCAATACAGTAGGGGCTCGGGGGGCGCGCGCCCCTCCCTGAAGACCACAAAAAACTGCAGTAGGTCTTTTGAATTCTTCTACTGCACTTTTTGCAAAAGACATAAACATTTCTGGGCACGTTCAATTTGAAGCGGAACTTATTCAGGTAAAAGCGATGGGAGATTTGTTTTAATTGAAAACACAACGGCAACCAAATCATTGTATATTGATGTAGTGAGTTATATTACATTTAAAGGAAGACATTTATTTTGGAAAAACAGTTTTATTATTTCGTAAAATGCAATAGTAGAATATTTAGCTAAAACCTTAAACAAAAAAAAATTAATTGCTGACTGGGAAATTCTAAATAAGAACCTTAGAGAAGTCTTAGCATGTGTGAATACGTTCCGTATTCTTACAGCAGATCTCAACAACAGTAAAATCGCTCTTGGTTTAACGATAAGTTGAACCAAGTAATGTAAGAAGCGAAAGAGTCTTTCAAAGCTTTTTGAATCTATCTTTAACTCCAAATTAATGAAATATCTGGAAACCAAACAACTCATCAATGATCGGCATTATGGCTTCCGAACTAGAGACTTGCTGAATTTTCTTACGGAACATTCGAGTTGTACACAATTTTGGTGTTTTGTAGTCACAAAATCGTCGCTCCAGCCGTTTAAGTTAAACTTAAAGCACTTGGTCTCTCCCCTCATATTCTATTATAGATTGAAAGTGTTTTACCTGATCGCATAATATCGTTTGTACTAGATGGGGTTTCACCGGAACCTCACCCCATAAATGCCGAGACGTCCCAGGGCTCTGTTATCTCTCTTCTTAATTTTCATTAATGATCTATTTTCCCGTTCTTTTAATCCAATCCATAGTTTTGCCAATGACAGTAGCCTTGGTTTCGCTTACTCTTTTACATTCTTGGAGATTCCAGAGAGAATGCCATATCTGTCAAACGAGATGGCTTGATTAGATCATTCAATAACGACCTTGATGATATCAAATTTTGCCGTTGACAGTACCCTTGATACTCTTATGGACTCCAGAGGGAATATCACATTTGTCAAACGAGATTGCGTTATTAGATCAATGAATAATGACCTTGATCATGTTCTCGCTTGGAGTAAAGCGATTCGCGTCGTAATCACGGCATCTAAGTGCCAAAGCTGTCTCATCTATTTGAAGCAAAATCATAGCTTGTCACTCCCATTTCTTTTGATGGAGCACTGATTTGCGATACACCGTCTTTTTACATTCACTGTAAAAAATGTGCACAATTGGTGCCACAAACTTTAGGTATGTTTCCCTAAAATGTTGGGAATATTTCTTAAAATGTAGGGAATATTTCTAAAAATGTAGGTACATTTTAGGGAGGCAACAATTTTGCATATTTTTTACAGTGTTCTTGGCACTAATATTTCCTGTAAGCTAAGCTGGATAGATCACATCTTTTGTTTTGCCAAAGAAGCAGCGAAATGTCTAGGATTTCTGAAAAGGTGTAGAAATATTTCAGCCCATCGAATCTAGCGCTCCCCTACAAGTCCTACACCAGACCGAGAATATAACACAATTTCCATATCTGGGCACGAGGCTGGTCGCACAGTCTTACATTCATTGGATATTGTCCAAAAGAGAGCCTTTCAGCTCACTGGCGATGTGGCAATAACTTGTAATATCGACTCACTCGAAGAACGCCGCAATGATGGATGCCCTTCATTCCCTTATCGCTATATGCGTGGTCAATGTTCTAATGAAATATCTAGTCTGATCCCTTGCAGAATAATTCCTGCATGCAAAACTCGTGCAGAAAACCGCCCATCAAATTACTTTCGGCCATGCAGTAAAATTTCGTGATGGTTTTTATCCCGAAAAACATGGAACATTCTACCATTTTCTGTCTTTATACTCCAACATATAATCTGCGAAAGCTTAAGGGTGACATTGAGCATCTCTGGCGCTCTCCTCACGTTCCCTAATTCGTATCCCTATAACCTTTCTGCCATCCTATGCTTTGCATCATAAGGTATCCCCCTAACTTGCCTTAATAATATATAAAAAAAAATCAGAACTTTGTTGATTTTAGTAGAGGTAAAGTACGTATCAATTTAGTTCCTGTATTTTGCAAAGTTACAATTTATGATTAATTCGTCAATTTGAACAAAATGTCTTTCCCTATTTGTACTAACTACAATGGGTGATTTGGAAGTTTTACACTTCCATTATTAGCAAACCAAAACAAAATAAATAATTTCAGTCCTCGTTTGACTTTCGCGAGTGGCAAAAGTTGAACGTTGAGCAACTTTCTTCGTTCCGAGTGGTAGCCACTCACTTATCTGATCGACACGTATCTTAATGATAAATTTTATGTATTTGACATTTTGAGTGGTGGCGAGTGTCTTCGAACTTTTGATCTGTTTCAATGCTCAACAATAAAGGAAATAAATTTTGTTTGCAATCATTTTTTATCTACACCTACTTATTGAAATAATAAATAAAATAGATGAATTCAGTATTAAAGAATGATATATATTTCATTGTTACATATCTTTTTAAATTGAATCTACGCGGCTAACTGTTATTGTATATACACCTCACATTCATTTATTAAAACTAATTAATTACCTTACGTTAATTGCATTAAATTGTATTATATGAGAATTCACAAGATTATTGAGAAATAAGAGGTATTTTTTTGTTTTCTCGAGAAATGAAAGCTATCGAGAAATCTTAAACAGTAGGTTCGCTTATCTCGCCTGATACTTCATAGGAACATCCGCTTTGATGAGGGAACCGATACCCGAGTTGGTAACGCCTACGGCGGATTCCGATTTGTGGTATGAAGAATCAAAGCCTGTCCTAGCTAGTAGGTCAGTCCGTTTAATCCGCACATGTGATCCACATGTGCTGAGCGTGAATATCTCTATCAATGTTATAGACGGCTGCGATCAGAAAATACTTGTGTGCGATTTAAAGTTGCTCGAAATAGAGTCACAACTGCAATTAAATGCGCCAAACGTCAATATTTCGCAGTGAAGCTCGACGTAAATCTTGAACCCAAAACTTTGTGGCGAAACTTAAAGACAGCCGGCGTCTATGGAAAAGTTGAGAATGAATGTGACTTTTCCCCTGATGATCTTAATACCTTTTTCGCAGCATCTAATAGTTTCTCAGCGACGCCAGGGCAAGTTAGCGGACATGGCGTAGTTGATGAAAATCGATTCGATATTGTGTCCATTGGTGCGGGAAATCGTTTTTCTTTATGTGGAATTGATCTCTTCGAACTGACTACTTCAATGCTTTCGATAAAGTCTAATGCTACTAGCCCAGACAATATATCCCCTAAATTTATTAAGTTATTATTTCCCTTAACTGAACGTTATATCCTTCATATAGTAAATACATGCTTGATGTCGTCCTCCTTTCGCAGAGAGTGGAGAAGCGCCATCGTTTTACCGATAGTCAAGAAATCTACCCCTGAATCTCCTGCTGATTTCAGATCTATAAGCATTCTATGTTTTCTGTCCAAATTGTTGAAGAAAGTTATGTACAGGGTGGGCCAAAAGTCACCATAGGGTTTAAATATTTAATAACTTTTTCGTTTGTATATTTTTTTTATTTTTTTTTTTTAGATTATAAAATATACAAAATGGAAATTTTTTTACGCTAAGTATGGAAAATAATGTCACTTAAATGACCGCCGTTATTAACTTCGCAATAATGGGCTCTTTTTAGAGCATTTTCCATAACATCTTTCAACATTTGTGGCTGTAGCGCTCGAATTTCTGCAACAATGTTGGCCTTGAGTTCAAGGATTGTCTCGGGCTTGTTCACATATACTCGCTCCTTCAAATAACCCCGAAGAAAATAGTCGGGTGCTGACAAATCTGGCGAACGAAATTATTCGCTGTCCAAAAATTTGCCTTAAAAGTGCCATTGTGTCTCGGGCGGTGTGGGCAGTGGCTCCATCCTGCTGAAACCATATCTCAGGTCTGTTTTCAAGAGCAGGACGTAAAAAAATTGTCTATCATAAACCGATACCACTCTCCATTTACGGTTACAGCACTTCCATCTTCATTTTCGAAGAAGTAAGGCCCAATGATATTTTCAGATGTAATGCCACACCATACTGTACACCTAATGGGGTGCAATTGGCGTTGATGAATGGCTCTTGGATTCTCAGAACCCCAGAACCTACAGTTCTGCTTATTAACAAAGCCATTCAGATGAAAATGAGCTTCATCACTCATAAGCAGATTTTCAATAAAGTTGATTTCATTTCTGGCCAACTGTTGAAATTTAACTGCAAAATTTAGACGTTGCCGATGATCTGCGGGTTTCAATTCTTGCACCAATTGCACCTTATATGGGAATAACAGTAAATCTTTTTTTAAATGCGCCGAAGTGACATACGAGACATCCCTAGCTGAGCAGAATGCCTTCTGGTAGATGTTTCTGGTGTTTCGTTAACACTTTGCTCTACACGTTCAATATTTTCCGCAGTGTAAATTATACGCGGTCTACCGGTTCGAGGCAAATCACTTACGGTGCCATGTTGGTGGTGACGATCAACTAAGCAACGAATCATGGCTTCAGAGGTCGAAATTCTGACGTTAAAATGGCGACGATATGCTCTTTGCGTTAAAATAATTGATCGCTGATTTAAGTAATAAAATTCTATTATTCTGGTTCTTTGTTCAGTTGTGAATCTCTCCATTATTTATTCTCCAGATGTTATTTATATAATCTAAAATAATAAATAAAAAAAATATATAAACGAAAAAGTTATTAAATTTTTAAACCCCATGGTGACTTTTGGCCCACCCTGTATAAGCAACTAGTTTGCTACTTGGAGAGAAATGAATTATTCTCGTGCTGGCAATCAGGCTTTCGAAAATTTCATGGATGTGAATCGGCAGTGTTAAAAGTATCTTCAGACATAAGAATTGCTCTTGATCAGAATTATTTTAGTGCCATGGTACTACTTGATTTTTCAAAAGCCTTCGACAGTGTCGATCATAGCCTCCTCTTGCATAAACTCTTGCACTTTCCTCAAGCTAGACAGAACTGCATTAGGCTTGATAAAATCCTTCCTGGCTGAGCGAACACAGCGAGTAAATGTGAACGGTACCTCCTCCAATCTGTCACGTGTTTCACGTGGAGTTCAACAGGGATCGGTGCTCGGACCACTACTATTATTTAGCATGTTCATTAATGACTTACCACAAAGGGTTAACGATGTAAAAATGCACTTATATGCGGATGATGTCCAAATATATCTGAGCAGACCAATTGGGCTACTTGAGGATTGTATGGCCCGCATTAACGAAAAAGTTCATAGGATTAGCTCTTGGTCGGCATGCAATGGTTTGCCACTCAATCTCAAGAAATCACAGTGTATCTATTACTACAGTAGTAATCTGAACACAGCAGATATACCACCAGTGTATCTAAATGGCTATACTATACCCTTTTCAAACAAAGTCACTAATCTGGGAATAGTTTTGAATTGCGAAATGAAATGTTGTGACTATGTAAACGCTATGATGAGGAAAATTTATGGTGGTCTGCGCAGGTTGTGACTTTCAGCTAGAATTCTACCTGCACTCGGTTAAGGTTAGTGAGGATACTCATAATTCCGCTCTTCACCTTTGGGAGTTTGATATTTCCAAGGCTAGATCCGGGATGTGCACGTAGGGTTGAGGTTGCGTTTAATGATTGTGTACGATTTGTTTTTGGACTATGCAGATTTGACCATGTCTCCTTTTACCGACCGCAGGTACTTGGCTACTCTTTGGTCGCTTACCTGGAACAAAGAGCTTTATAACTTGTTGCACTCAGGTAAGCCAGGCTATCTCAGAGAATTTTTTCATGTTCAGTGTGGTTTGTTTTAGACTTTAAGTTATTTCTAGCGCCAGATAAAAAAATTGTACAACTAGAAGATTGCTAATCTTGTGTACTATATCCATAAATAAATATATTATTATTATTATTATTATCCTCAGAGGAGTAAACAAGTGCTACTAAAATATATAATTGCGGGACTAACATTGTTCCTTGTCAATTTGTCGGATACAAGTTTGGAGAAGGGTTTCAACTACTCACCAGCTCAAGCAATAAAGTTCAATGATTTAGTCAATTTGGCTATGGATATCGAAGTAATTGTGGGCACTTCGAATGATAATTATACGAGAGAGGTATGTATACAGATATTGTTAAGAGAGAGTTGGAGTGTGTGACAATTAGTGGTACTAATACAGAAGGAAGAAATCTACATGGTCTCCAGAGGTTTCTAGTAGATAATGACTTTGTTCTTAGTAAAGCTGATAAGGGGAGCACAATAACAGTGTTACCGAAGGTGGACTATGCATTTAAGGTGGAACAATTAATATCGGATACTAGGGCAATAAAATTGAAAGGTGATCCAACTAAACAGTTCCATACTAAATTAAAATCAGCAATTAAAACATGTACAAGTCCAAAATTACATGGTTTGATAAAATTACACAATGCAGCTTATCCTATCAGACCTGTTGTTGCCTATACCGCAGCACCAACTTATAAATTATGCAGATTTTACAAGGATCAATTTCTTGAGTTAACTGAATTCGAATCGAGATACTCCATAAAAAATAGTATCGATTTAATAAATAATTTGCAGAGTTTTAAATTTACAGATAATAACAGTATTTTTGTGTATTTTGATGTCAGCAGTTTGTTGACTTCAATTCCCTTAGTAAAATTAAAGAATATAGTTTTTGAACATTTGGAGAAATGCAATTTGAATAAAGCTGTACTGGTAGACAATCTATGCATAGAGCAGAATTATTTTCAATTTAACAATGAATTTTATAAATTTCAAAAAGGTGTTCCAATGGGATCACCATTATCGCCTTTGATGGCAGAGATTTACATGAATAACATTGAGCAACGAATATTAGAAACTGATACACCATATAAACATAAAATCAAGTTTTGGCGAAGATATGTAGATGACATTTTTTGTATATGGGAAGGTTCGGAAACAGAGCTAAACAGTTTTTAGGA